>OX463860.1:14618602-14922365 GCA_949825065.1 Odontocerum albicorne | reverse complement strand
CAATACGCACAGGACGGAAACGCAAATTCATAGAGGGCAGACAGAGACATATGATACAGTATGTTAAACCGTGAGAGCGATATTTCATATTCGCTCAGCGTCTCGAAGTGCGTTGGTGCTCAGCGCACCAGCGCACCTCGGGACCGGCCGCCACTGCTTGCATGTATCTTCTTCTCCCTGGCTCCATCCCAACTCATTGTCTGCGAAGACTGTTGGGGTCAGCTCTCCTCGTCCTCAGGTTGTATGCTCTTCTGTCCCGGACTACGTCCCCCAGGCTGTGTCTCTGCATCAGGTTATCTTTTTGCACCACCCATGAATTCTTTGGTCTTCCT
The DNA here is from genome assembly GCA_949825065.1 of Odontocerum albicorne. NCBI lineage: Eukaryota > Metazoa > Arthropoda > Insecta > Trichoptera > Odontoceridae > Odontocerum > Odontocerum albicorne. Next base: position 14,922,033 of record OX463860.1, on the reverse strand, counting down.
CTGGTTGTTGGTACGTGTAAGATACATGGAGATTGCCTGATTCACAATGTGATCGGGTGCTCTGCGTCCAACGTGCCCATACCATCTCAATCGCCTCTCCTCCATCTTGCTGTTGATGTCTGTAACACCTAGGCTTCCACGAATGCGCGAGCTTTTTATTTTGTTTCTTAGGGACACACCAGCTGACCATCTTTGCATGCGCATTTCAGCAGTTTACATGTATGTATGTATGATATTTATATATTTTAATAACCTTTACACATTTTTCTTTTATTTTCTCCTTCCAAATGAACTAATTATTTATTTAAATTCTTTATTGTTTTGTTTTACGACACGATAGGGATCCCTCGTGATCGAGTATGAATGTCAGCAATCCTGTAGACGGAAGACACCTGTGCATGTATTGGTTTATTTTGTGCAAGCTATTGCATTTCAACAAGCACATAGTCTTGACAGATCAAATCCAAAATTTCAGTGGCAATGAGATCAAAGTTCCAAGACGATCGGTTGGTTTAATCTGCTGCAGCCTTGTGTTAGGCAGAGTTAGGTGAGCTGATTACCATTTGGCGATTTCTTCCAATCAATCAGGAAAATGCCTTAAGTATAATGTGTCACATGATTCTTGAAGCCTGCTAGTGGGTTGGGAGACAGGTGTACTATTAAGGTCTCTGTGTAAAATATACAAATTACGAGTTTATTGCTATACGCAAATCTTTTTCAACCAACTAAACAAGAGTAACGCAGATGCGTAATAAATTGCTGGGTTTAAAAATAAATGAAAAAACAAATGTCACCAAAGACTGGGAAAGCTGAAGGACGATGCGAAAGGACGAAAAATAGGGGACCCACTACTATAAAACAAATCACGTCTAGCAGCTATAGTGGCGCCCGTGTTGTCATTGTAGAATAATTGCTATGTAATAATCTCTTCCAATTGATCAGAATGGTATTTATGAGGTCTTAAGTGAAAACCAGACTGAAAATCTTTTTTTAAAATCTGGTTTCCAGCGGGTACGGATCCCGTAACGTCCGGGTCAGAAGACAGGCATTTTATCAACTAGTCCATAGAGGTCGAAATAAATTTCATCATTGAAGAGAGATGGAATATTTTTTAAGTCTCTGTTTGAAGCAAGGCAACGAAACTGAGGGTTTTAAAGTGACCAAGAACTGATACCTGAATATCGATACCGATAGGCTATTCCTTGTGATCGAGTATGATTGTCTGTCAGCCAACCTGTTGATGAAAGACACCTATGCGTGTATTGGTTTATTGTGAGCAAGCTGTTGCACTTCAATAAGCAAACTGTCTGGACAGATCAAACCCAAAGTTCCGATAGCAAGGAGATTAAACTTTCAAGACGTTCGACATATTGAAATTGCTACAGCCTTCCTTTAGACAGAGTTTTATGTAGTGCTATTTTTATGTTGTTTTATAACGCTTTAATAATATTTATGATTCTAGAGTCTGACTGTATGGACAGTGCTTGTTTATTTTACCGGGTCAACCCGTGTTCAACTTAATACGAGGTTATCATATTTATATTAGGTGTTAACATAAGTTGTGTCCATTTTTTTTCAATTTAAAAATGAGCACCAAAAGTAAAACAAAATGGTAAATATTATATGTCATTAGAAAGAAAATTTTCTGCTCTACAAGATATTGTGTTTGCTTTTGCGTTACATATATTGCATTATTTTATTTGATTACAAGCCTTCAAAATGGAATGTCAAGTAGACGAAAGTGAGCATTTTCGACACCTCCTTTCGTTCGCGTTCAATCGAGGGAATAAAGCTGTCAAAGCTGCTCGCGGTATTTGCGAAGTGTACGGTGAAGATGCTATGAATTAAATGATGCTATGAATTAAATGACAGCTCATCGATGGTTTTTGCGTTTCAAATACGGTAATTTCGACCTGAAAGACATGGAGCGTTACGGACGTCCAGTAGACTTCGATGAAGACCGCTTAAACCATATTATTCTTGAAGATCCCCTTCAAACATTTTCTATCACCATTTTTTTTTAATTACCATTTTCAAACCATTTTTCATCACCAGTAATGATGCGGTAAAGGAACCTTTGCTTGTGGCCCGCGTAGCTCGATGACGCGCGAGCAAACCAGCAGAAATTGTCGAACGTTGATTTTTGTTGTTTTCACTCAAAACATGTGGAACCCAAGCACCGAACTTCTGGACTTTTCCCATTGATTTAAGATGGCGGTATACAGTCATGTGAATACAATTCATCTGCTCAGCCAATTCTACGGTGGTTTGAAGGGGATCTTCATGAATAATATGGTTTAAGCGGTCCTCATCGAAGTCCACTGGTCGTCCGGAAAGCTCCATGTCTTTCAGGTCGAAATTACCGTCTTTGAAACGCAAAAACCATCGACGAGCTGTCCTTTAATTCATAGCATCTTCACCGTACACTTCGCAAATATCACGAGCAGCTTTGGTAGCTTTATTCCCTCGATTGAACGCGAACGGAAGGAGGTGTCGAAAATGCTCACTTTCGTCTACTTGACATTCCATTTTGAAGGCTTGTAATCAAAAAAAATAATGTATGTAACGTAAAAGCAAACACGATATCTTGTAGAGAAGAAAATTTTCTTTCGAATGACGTATAATATTTACCATTTTGTTTTACTTTTGGTGCTCATTTTTAAATTGGAAAAAAACGGACACCACTTATGTTAATACCCAATACAATAGTTCGTGCAGTTCATGGTCATACATCAAATTCCACTGTCATGCACAGCTTCTTTTTTAGACGCATTGCAAAATATATTTCTTTCAATTTGATATAGCAAGAATCTTCTCCATTTATTGAGAAAAAAAATTGGGATGTTTTATCATGTGTGATTGTATATGAACACTAACACCTAAAGCCAAATGTGTTACTTGTAGCATTCCTTCTCCATTTTTTATACCCAGAGTGCTATAGTTCTCTGTTCAGCTATCTCAACTTTAGTCTTCCCTCTCTCATACCATCAGACCACTGAAAAGAGACTTCTTTGTAGAGTAAGTGTCCTGCATACGGTATAAGTGTCCAAGCCAGCACAGTTAAGTATTTTTTTTGACATATTTTGAACAACTCAAATTTATAAAAAAATGGACACTTATGGAACCCGCGTCCAGATTAATCGTATGATTAAACTTGGATAGTAACATTAGTGTTTCTATGTTTGTCCATGGTATTTAAAGTATTCTTGGATATATAGTATGCTCATTTCGAACGACACGATGCATACAGTATGGTTATTTTTCGACGACGCATCAAGACTAATAATATAATTTAACTTTGATAAGAACACTTGTTACTTAGTTTGTCCGTAGCATTTTGTCCGGTTTCCTTAGATAAATACTCATTTTGAGTGACTCCGATCTTTATGAAAGTTAATTTTCGAGTGTACATCAAGATCAACAATATAATTTAACTTAAATGAGTTCGTGGTGTTTTAAGTATACTCGGATATATCCACATTTTGAATGACTTGAATCTGCATACATAGTTTGTTTATTTTTCTAGTTCACATAAAGATTAACCATATAATTTAGCTGTTTGAGAACATATGTAACTAAATTTATTCGTAGTGTCTTAAGGACTCGTTAATTACTTTTCTGTCCCGGATCAAAATTAACCGCATGATTCAGCTCTGATGAGAACATTCATGACACTAAATCTGTCCTCAGAGTACCTCCGATCTAAACAGTATGTTACTTTTCGAGTCCGCGTCAAGATTTACCATATGATTTAGTTATGTGAGAATTTACTAAATCTACCCATGGGATTTGAAGTACTCTTGGATGTATCTACATTTAAAATGTCTCCGATCTATACAGTATGTTATTTTTCGAGTCCGCATCAAGATGTACCATATGATTTAGTTCTGTGAGAACTTACTAAATCCGTCCATAGGATTTTAAGTACTCTTGGATTTATCTATACAGTATGGATAATTTTCAAGTCCGCATCAAGATCAACCATATAATTAAGCTACTATGGAAACGATTGTGCTACTTAATATGTCTACGGTGTTTTAAATATTCTTAGATGTATCCATATTTAGAATGCCTCCAATATACTCGTATACCATAGAATGCGAGTCTATGTTTAGATGTTATACAACAGTATTGACCATAAACAAGAAACGCTTGATCATTCTCCGCCTTAAATTGCAATTCAAATAAGAAATATGAATAAAGGTGCCATAAACTATATTTAGTTTAGTGTTAGAGACGTGACACTAAGCTTTTGATTTAATACCATTAATGTAAAGTAAATATGTGTATGTTATTCTATTATACCAGGTTGTCTGACATTTGATGTGTCATATTGATGAAGGTGAACAAATCAAGCTAAAAGTATTTTTTAATATGGCGATTCATCTTGGATCATCCAGGATAAATTGTACCAATGACAAAGGGAAAAAAAGAAGTAAAAAAATTGTACGACATGCTGTTCTCTAAAGGTGCATCCACATTATAATGTTTGTTTTTTTCTCATACATAAATTTATTTTAAATTGGCTCCCGACACGACAGTCATCTTCCAATTTATTGAATTTGGTAAAAAAAAAATATTATACAAAAGACAGGATGTTTGGTTATAGATTAATAAAGAAGAGCGATGAACTTGATTTTATAGATAGATAAGTCACACCCGTGGTATTCGGTCATATTGTGACTAGTGTAAAATGATATTTTATAGTAAACATCCTTAAAAGATTAACATCAGTGTAAAAGATTAACGTCAAGTTTTCCAAGTTCACAGTTCTTTTTAATGTTTTTGATAACAATCTATTATTTATTGACTTTTTATTTTTTCTCAATGGTACAATGTTTATTGGAAAATTATTTTAAAAAATGTATGTGTTTCATTCAGAATATTTACAAAATATTCTTACAATAAAAAATGTATAATTACTCAACAAAAACAAATGAAAATAACAAAACTATTTAAACTATACATCGTTTAATAAGGACACGAGTCAAAATGAATACAAAAATTAACAATATACACACACACGTGTATATTAGGCACACGATATGGGGTTGTCTCGAGTCAGCTGCCCACATCCATTTGATATTAATGCGAAAAGAATAGTATAGTACAAATTCAATACTTCATCATATTTGCACTTATCATTTTTGAATCGATGATAATTTCTATGTACTCGTAATTTACCACTAAAGATAAAAGAGTTTCAGGTTTGAAAAAGTTAGACCTTGTAAGGATAGATATCACGACGGCCAAGAGTTACGCATGGTCAGACAATATTTCAGTTTAAATTTGATACTTTTACCCTCAATAATATGTAGTCGAAAAAGGACGTATTGTTTCGTTATACTCTGAAATGTTAAAAGGAAAATCGTGCGGTTATCAAGTTTCTTTTAACCGAAAGAAAATTAAACGACGGTTAGATACTGTCTACGGATAATCTTTTCCGTCATATTCCACAGTAAAATATTGGGTTAACAGTTTAACTTAGACAGATAATCGATTGAAAATGACTCTCATTATGGCAGACCAGCACTTAAAAAAAAAGTTGTATTAATAGAAAAGCAAGTGTTATAAGATCATCATCCTACTATATCTTGTAGCTTATGACCGAGCGTCGTAACTTCCATGATAGCCTCTGGCGACTTCCATTCATCATCATCCCTGCACTCCGCGGGTCGAAAGGCTATTGTTAAGGGTAGTCCAGTTGCATCACTCACTTGGTGAGCCAAACGTATTTGTTATCCTGTGCGTCGTCCTTCCCCGCCTCCAGTAACCAAAAACCTCTTCAAGCTGTCTCCTTGGCCACGAGCAATGTGCCCAAAGTTAAGGCATATTGTCGACAATCGATGTTACCAGATAGAAGACAGAAATCAAAATAAATATCAGCTAGGTGTGGGTTTTCTAAAATCACAGTGTTTCGAATTCTGCACGATCATCTTAGCATGAATCACGATAAAACGACAGTGCACACTTTTGTTGTTGCAAAGGCTATTCAACTATACTATTAAACGCTGTGGTTTCCAAGAATTTTATCACCTACCTTATATATACGACTTGGCCTCTAGTGACCATTTTATATTTTTTAAACTGAAATTCGATATCCGAGTATGTGGTGAAAATAATTAAAAGTGACGAAGAAGTGATCATTTTGAAAATAAAACTTCAGAATAGTTTTTCAGCGGTGTTTAAAAGTTAATCATTCTAAAAAATGTATTGAGCTACAGATAATATTAAAAAAAGGTGATATAGCTACAGGTGATAGCATAAAAAACTTCTTTTTTTTCTTCATTCTAAAGGGTCTTTCAAATTGAGCGTTTTTTTAAATTCTTGGATAAAACACAGATGGCGTCGCAAACTTGCCTGGGTCTTGTGACATTTGAGAAATGTAATGTATGACATTTATAAAAATGGAGTTGTATATAGTACAACAACGCGTTCAAATTGTTGAATTATTAAATTTTATGTATTGTAATCTCCTGAAACGGTGATGTTAATTGGCCACCAAGATCATGTGATCTGACACCGTTGGATTATTTTTTCTGGGGTTACGTGAAAAACCAGGACTATAAGAATGACCCCCAATCAATTCCTGAGCTGAAGGACGAAATTATTCGCGTTATTGGTGAGTTAGAACCGCAATTATGCCAAAATGTCATCGAAAATGTTGACAAAAGAGTGGACATCTGTGGAGCTGCAATAGGTGAACATTTGGCGGATATTGTTTTTGTGTTTAAATGTCATACATTATACTTTAATGACAAATAAAAAGTTTTTTGAAATCAAAGCAAATTGTGTGTTTTATTAAAGAATTAAAAAAACCGCTCAATTCGAAAGACCCTTCATTACTTTTTTTTATGTTCGTGGGCCGTTTATGTTTGACACCTTGGTTGATTGCATAAAAATTACGTTTTCCACAAAGATGGATGTTTTACCAATAAATCAATCGCAAGAGGTGTGCTTGATGTATGAAAGTGAAACTTGGACATTGAAAAAAAGAGTGATAAAATCAGCATAAATAAGATAGAATAAAGTATGATAGGGTACCTAGGGGGTACTATAAATGTTTGAGACGGATATTATAGACGATACATATTGATATGCAATCCCTTCTGATTTCATATGATTTTCGGGCATCCTGCGGATGGAAAACGCCTGTGTGTATATTGGTTTATTGTCTGTGAACTATTGCTCTTCAACAATTAAACAATCTTGACATACGACACACAAAATTACGATGGCAAGGAGATAATAGTTCCTAGACGATTGGTAGGTTTAATCTGCTGCAGTCTTTTGCTAAGCAGACTTTTTTTACACAGCTATATTTTTGCATTATTTTTAATAGGAAATTCACCCGCAATATGCTGATTTGTGTCACTACATTTAATCCAAAAATGCAAATTTAAGATTCATTGTATATGTAAATAAAATTGAAAAAAAAAACAACACTTGAAGACAATTCAAACTTAAAAAACTTTATTGCTTAATAGCATTATAACATATTTATCATATGCATCATATATGTGTAATCAACCAAAAAACATAAATTCAAATGTAAAACAGTCTAAGAGTAAAACCAGTCCAGTAGTGAATCCGTCATGAATTTAACCTGGGTCTGCTTGCTTAGCATGAATACTAACCGTAAGACCACGGTCGCCGACAGGATATTATATGTAGAATTTAAAAAAATGTTCTAGTGATGGTTTGATCACATCTCAAGTATTAGTTACGAAATGCTTACATAACGAATATATATTTCTGAACTAAATAGAGAGCGAGGAAAAGGAAGACTGCGGAAAGAAAGAATGGAGATAGTTAGAGACATTCTAATTTCATCTTCTTAGTTGTATTGCTCATGGCTTATCTCGAACAGAGCGGATGATTTTTTCTCTTCCTGGTCCTGACTGATATTTTAACGAGAAGAAATATGAAAAGCATATGTAAGGGGATAGATACATGGATATCGGAAGAGGCTAAGTATTTATAAGTAGATACAAAGGTGTCTAGATCTGTCCTCTCGGCAAACGTCAAAAGAAACAAAACGTGGCGGTTTGTATGTAGCTTAAAAAATAATAATGTGTTAGATCTTTTTTGCGGAAATAAGTATTTTGTTCAAAGATAAAAATGGTACGTCTAACAAGCTTGAAATGTTTTATCTTAAGATTTGTATCAGCAGCAAGCTGTCATATCCAACGTCTTATTTAATCTGACAGTGGACTTGTCTAGGTTTTAATGATGAGAAACAGCGGATACAAGCCCATATATAATGACTCGAAGAGTTCAATGGCACACAGCAAACTTTTAGATAATCTCACACCGATATGATTACGCTTGAGAACATTTAGAAATTGGTCGCCACTTTTGTAAAGCACGTATTGTATTACATATTAAACCAGGCCTTCAATTAGCAGGGCCGGCTGTACGTGACTAAGAATAGTGGATGGAATCGAAATTTAGTATGTATTTTGAAAACTAGCATCATCACCCTACACCAGGTATGTCAAACATGCGGTGCGCCAAAAATAAATTTGCGGCCCGCTGAGACTTCTTGATTTTTCTTAACTGTAAGATACATACATGACATCATACCATTTGCCTGCCAAGTTAGGCAGAGAGAACATAATGAGGCGACTTCCCTATTTCGACACATATCCTTAGCTTCTTTTATATCCATACACCTTATGCAATTTCTACGATGTTTTTTTTCTTTCTACGTTTTCTTCCTTCAGAACATCATTCATTTGATTCAACCATACTTTCCTTGGTCTTCTTTCTTCTCATATATTCACTAGTAAAATAATTTAAAATCTATCCTACTTTAAAAGGGTTTATAAAAAGATGTATTATTAAAATATAAAAACGTATTCGATTGTTGTCTGTATATGTAATTTTATCAATCTTTACTTGGGTCGCGAGGTCCAAACGAATATTAATCTGGGTCACATCTCAAAAAGTTTAAAAAACACTACCCTTTATATTCCATCAGCATCACAGGGATGCTATGCGAGTGCAGCTCTTTGCCAATTACCAGGCGGCATTCTTAATATGTTACTTAACCATCCCAAGCGCCTCACCTTTGTTGTGATACCATCACGTCGTTTCCCTGTCGGGGTAGGCAGAGGGCAGGCACCTTCTCTAACAACTGCTACGATTTATCTAATTTTATACGTTTCCTTCTTTCAAAATAACATTTGGAATGTAAAGGTTTAACTGGTGTCGTGTTTCGTCTGACGTGTGTGTAGTCTATTGACTCAAAGGAAGCATTTAATAAATGTATGCAAAAAGGATTTAACATACATTGTACCTGTTTCGAGAGATTTGAGGAAACATAAAATGATTTAATTGTCTTTAATGTAATAACATTTTTAAAGATGGAACAAGTTTATATATTTCAAATATACCAAAAATATGTTTTGTTTTTTGTTTTTTTTTTTTGCGTTTATACTGACTTAATTGTTCGTTGCTGGACCTCGTAGTCAATGATCCTCTCGCCATTCCAATGTCAATTCAGCTGCAAAGCGAAACTTCGGCATGGATTTTTTTTAAAGTCAGTGAGCCTTTGCACGCCAACACACTCACCGACACCCCCGCTGTACTGCATTCTATGGCATACCGAAGTTAGATGATTGAAGCACAGCGGCATGTTTATTTATCTTTTTGAATAAATATATATGATCTAATTCATTGGTATCCTTATACCCTCGAATGTCTGTGTTATTTGGATGGAGTAGCATCGTATATCACAAGTAGATATTGGTTAAGTTAGTAATATTGAAATCTGCCAGACATGATACAAAAATTCTTACATTAAATATTTTGACATCGACAATCTCGAATGTAAACATTCTGCGTTATATCTATTACGCTGGCGACAATCTCGAATTATAAACATTATGCGTTATATCTGTTGATCGTGGATGAAATCAATACATTTTAACATATGTTATGAAAATTATTTTTTTAACAAAAAACATGCAATTTCGGATCGTGTCTTGTAGCCTTAAGAGCATAGACTATAAATTAACTTTATGTATCAGTTGTTTTATGTTAAAACAATTTTACTAAAATATTCCAATTAAAATTTATAAAAAGTTGTTCTAAAGTAATACATCCACCTAATATATTTCAAGGAAAGTATTAAATATTAAATAATAAATTATTATAATAATTTTCAAGTGATGGTACATTCTTTATGCATTAGAAACTAATGATAAACATCATTTTATAGTTAAGCTCATTAATCAATGCATTTTGTTGAACATTTTGATATAATTTGACCTCGGTTTACGTTATGTGTACTTTCTTATCGATGTTTAATTAATAACTGTTATTTTTTACAATTTTATTCCTTTTGATGATAAAAATGATTGTTTCGGTAATTCATCAATTCCGCACCGATCCACACCTTAAATTGTTTCGAATACAAAAATCGATATGTAAAGAATTAGAAGAAAAAAAAACGAAGTGAAATAATGGCAATGTACTATGCCCGCAGCAATTTTAGTACCTTAAAAACCCATTTGAGTGAAGCGTTTTTGACATGAAATTTAAATTCCATTGAATGTTTAACTGAACACAATTATTAAAAATAATCGTTATTTTAATATCATCGCCAATACGCCATTGTCGACAACATGCCTTAGACGAGTCCTCCAATTCTTTGGGCACATTGCTCCTGCTGGCGAAGGAGACAGATTGGAGAGTTTTGTGGTTACTGAAGGCGTGGAAGGATAACGCGCAAGAGGAACAATCCCAATGCCTTGGACTGACCAAGTGAGAGACGCAACTGGATTACCATTGATAACTGCCCTTCGAACCGCTGAGTGGAGGGATGGATAGAGGGATGGATGGAGGGATGGATGGAGGGATGGATGGAGGGATGGATGGAGGGATGGATGGAGGGATGGATGGAGGGATGGATGGAGGGATGGATGGAGGGATGGATGGAGGGATGGATGGAGGGTAGTCACGATGCTTAATCATGAGCTACACGACAGGATGATGATGATGAAAATTATCGCCTCTTGGCTTGAAATCGACCGTAAATAAAAAATATATATCACCATGCCCCTTTTGAGGAAGGTCGGTAGGACAGATCTCCACGTATTTATATCCATGCACACAGCTCTCACCTTATTATTCACGTCAACGAGTATACATCTCGCCATACATATTTTCCGGTTTCTCGTACATTTTCCCACTAAGGTTTAAAAGGTTCCAGCCTGAACAAGTCAAAGCGTGTATGGGTGATACATGCATTGCCAGGCGATGTTACTGTTAAAATTTAAAATATCTACCCTTAATCGTATGATGTCAAATGGAGCCGATAGAAGACGATTTGTTTCGTTGTATTCGGAAAAGTTAAAAATGGAATATTGCGTGATTGTCAAGTTTATTTTAAAATAAAGAACACATCTGGTAGAAATTAAAAAGATAATATACCTATAAATGTCGTTTAATTTCTACCAGGCTTTTTCCTTTCTTTTGACAAAAACTTGATAACCACGCGATATTCAAATGTCAACATTTCAATATATAACGAAACAACACGTCTATAGGCTCTTGTTGAAATACTACTGAGGGTAGAAGTGTAGAATTCTAAATTGTAACATCGCCTGACTATGCGATGGGCATGGCCGGCGTAGTAACTGTTCATACACTTCTTACTTGTTCTTCCTCTTGAATAATGACCGTGAACTCCTATACATGAAGGAGTATACGCCACTGTGAAGTGATGTCCACTTTATGGGATTTCGTTAGTTCTTTGCACATGGGCGAAATCGGCGCACTTTATTGCTGGGAACATTTTGACCTTAGTAGTACTTTTGTTGGTCATCTTCTACCATGACTCCCATTCATATTTGCGTTATACAGTACATTTGTTGAGTGATTATTTCATTGCCCACTCGTTTAATATTTCCAAATATATTCAGAATATATGTCACGACAGAATATAACGAAATCTCCCTGTTGGGATAGGTATAGAGAACAGAGCGCCAGACTTTCCTATTTCGACACAACTCCTTAGCCTCTGCCGCATCCATACACCTTCTCAAACAACTTCTACGGTTTCTCCGATTTTCTACGTTTCCTTCTTTCAGAATATCATTCACTTGATCCAATCATACTTTCCTTGATCTTCCTCTTTCACACACATTTACATTACATTTTTTTTTTTTGTGTTACTTCATTCATATCTTTTCACATGACCAAACCATCTCAGCGTGCTCTTCTTCAACTTACTCAATACATCAGCTTCATGTTTACATTCACCTCTAATCTCTTCCTTTCGTATTCTATCATACATTGTTATAATATTCTTTTTATAATATCGTTACTTTATGTTTTCGTCACAAAGCGCGCATTTCTGCAGCATATATTAAGCTCTTCTCAGTATTTTTTCAGATTCATGTTTAACACCCATATATCAACGTTGGCACCGGAATACTATTGTGGGCTATTATCTTATGAGAAAAATAAATTAAAAAAGATATATATTATTATGTTTTTTTATTTCGTACATTCATCCGAATAAATATTTGCGTTCTATTATTAAGCAAAGGAGTTCGTAAAAGTTTATGATTTATTAACTTAAAAAGTCAGACCCTAATGGGTCAATACTAATATTTCTATTTAAGTTACTTATTTATAATATTTCGGATAATTCACCGTTTGACCATAAATAACGACTTGGGCGTGGATAATTCGTCCGTCTGCTTTAATATAATAATACTCTTTATTATAATAAAAAAAAACTCCATGCTTCGTATATGCTATCTAATTTATGTTTTATATTTGATCACATATGAACTTGCGGAAAAAAATCCATCCCGCAACATAAATTCTTTCGAGATATTTAATTTTCTATTCAATCCAATATTCTTTATTTAAATAAATGTTCAAAAGCATTATACGAGTATGAGAACGTATATGTAATTATGAAATAAGCGAAAGACGTATTGTTATAAAAATTTGGCTATCTGTCTTCTTTGTTTATTCTGATATGGAATCGGTCTGATAGTATACACATATGTATAAAAACAGACATGCGGCCGAGGTGTTAAGGTTATCTATCATTCACACTAAGCAAGCGAGCTAAGGTTTGATTCCTGGCGGATTCGTTTTAAATTTGAATTTATATTTTTCTGTAGCTCATATGCTGCGAACCATAAATTAGTATAAACTCAAAAATAGCGCTATTTATAAACTCTGCAGTAGATTAACACTTTTAATCCCAGCATATTTAGGCAAAAAAAAAACAGTAGTTTATATTTTATTTTTTTATCTCAGTTAATATTAGTTTTAAATACATTCTTTTAAAAGCGAATGATTCTCAAAATTTCAAACAATATATATTCAATATAAAAACTTATATGAAAACTTTGAGGCCGATGATCGGCCCCGTGGGATTTTTCCAATAATCAAGTTGGGGCCGATGATCGGCCCCGTTAGATTAAAAGGGTTAAACCTGTCGGTTATCTTGGAACATGATTTGGATTTAATTGGTCAAGACTGTGCGCTTGCTGAAGTACAATATTTGATTAGAAATTAATGTTAACTTAAAACTGATATATTGAATACGATAAAAAAGAGCATGTTGATGGTAAGGACATGTAGAACGAATAAAGAAATACTAACAAAACATATATACGGTGCAGATCTGAGTGGAAGGCGTGTGAGAAGAAGACCAAGGAATGTTTGGATGGATCAAGTGAATTATACGGTGAAAGAAGAAAACGTAGAAAATCGTTGAATTTCTATGAGGTGTATAGATGTGGAAATGGCTAAGGATGTGTGTCGAGTTAGGAAAACATGGCGCTCAGTTCACTCTGCCTACCCAAACGTATGTATGCATGTAAGTATTTGCATGAAAGTGTTGAATAATAATAAATAATACGAATTTTAAAGTTATGGTACATTTTTCATGCATTACAGACTTGAATTTGCAAAGTATCTACTAATACATAATTTTATAATTAAACTCATCAATCAAGCCGTTTTGTTGAATATTTTGACATATCCAATTACGATGCTTTGTCTGAAGATGATTTGGTAAATCATTACATTTCTTTTGTATTCTTAGCTGCTTTAATTACACGCTACCCGTTTTGTATACTAGATAACAATATAAATAAAATGAATTATGCTATGTAATAAGTCGTTATAATGCTTTATGAATATGCTAAATATTTGAAAATAAAAGCTTTCTTTTTTTTGTTAATTTTTCACATAGCAACATATTAGACAAACGAAATGAACAGTTTATATTATACATACATAGATATCATCACGCGATGTCCCTTACGAAGTAGGCAGAGAAAACAGATCTGCAAAAATTTCTATCCAAACATACAACTTTCGCTTCTTTCGCATTCATACATTTCGTAATGCACAGTTGTTTATTATTCATACTTCTTACTTTACCTTTTTTTCAAAATCTGGTTCATTTGATCCAGCAGCACTTTCCTCGGTCTACCTTTTCTACGCACGCCTTGTCCTTCTGACTTGTATATTTAATTAGTCATTTTATACAACTCATTCTTTTCACATTTCCAAACTATTTAACATAAGCCACAAATTTTCTTACCGACATTAAAGCTGCAGAAGACATTAAAGCTCCTAAAGATCCTACTATTTGCAGACGATATCGTATTAATGAGTGAAAACCATGAAGACCTACAAAATAGTCTGGAAAGGTGGAGAAGAATCTTGGAGGACAATGGATTGAGACTGAGCAGAAAGAAAACAGAGTATCTGTACCTACCATTCGAGAACACAAATGCTGTCACTCCCGTAATGCAAATAGATGGAGAAACATTACCAAATTGTGACTCCTTTAAGTATCTTGGGTCACTCATTCATAGCGATGGAGGATGTGCAGCAGATGTAACACATAGAATTAGTGTGGGATGGATGAAGTTTAGATCAATGATGGGAGTTCTATGTGATCCGAAAATGCCAGTAAAGTTAAAAGGAAAAGTATACCAAACGATTGTCAGACCCGCACTCCTTATGGCTCAGAATGCTGGACGATGTATAACTCTTACTCTAGGCAACTAGAAACAGCTGAAATGCGCATGCTAAGATGGTCACCTGGTGTGTCCCTAAGAGACAAAATAAAAAGCTCACGCATTCGTGGAAGCCTAGGTGTTACATACATCAACAGCAAGGTGGAGGAGAGGCGATTGAGATGGTACAGGCACGTTGGACGCAGAGCACCCGATCACATTATGAACCAGGCAATCTCCATGGATCTTCCTCGAATAACAACCAGAGGAAGACCAAATAATTTATGGGTGGTGCAAAAAGATAATCTGATGCAGAGGCACGGCCTGGGGGACGTAGTCCGGGACAGAAGAGCCCCTCAACCTGAGGACGAGGAGAGCTGACCCCAACAGTCTTCGCAGACAATGAGTTGGGATGGAGCCAGGAAGAAGATTAAAGCTGCAGAAGAAAACGACAATGTCAAAGGCAAAATTGCCGGGTGAGCTAAACACTATCCAAAAAAGAGCGTTCCACAAATGTTCATCAGATTAGAAAAAGTATACTTTATCCTATGGAGACTACATTGAAGGAGACAATATCAATATTGATGAATAAATAAACACTTTTTGATAAAAATTAAAATTCTCGTTACTTCTTGATCAAGTCTCGTATTTACTGAAATACGCATATAGCTGAAAGGCGCATCAAAGGATGCAAAAACAATTGCTTGTTAATGTTACACCTACTTACATTCCATCTCATCACGTCCCATTTCGACTGTAAAGTGTCTGCTCTAACATTGCTGCATATTACCGAGCATCATATTATTTGCCTTAGTCTGTCGGCATCTCATTTTGATTTAGCCGATCTTAGTTGGAGATTCGCAATCTTCATCAAGATATTGTTTTTGTTCAGCGTTTAAAGTTTGTCACCGTACCTTAAAGGGCGCATTTTTACTTTCTCGCCACTACAACACTTGGTTTCACCCCTGGGTGCAAAAATTGAAACCGCAAGATTCACAATAACGCTTTGAATATGAATATTGGAGCGCAAGTTAGTGGTCATCTTATACTACCGTACGCAGACAAGTAACACTCGTACACGTTTAGCGTTAACAACTATTGTTACCATATAAACTCTTTTATTACCATATGAATTTTGGGTAGCATCGAAATTGAACCCGAAACCGATGGAAATAAGTGAGTTATCAACTACGCTACAGAGGTTGTAGAATTTGAGATGTATCACATGAATAAATAAAAAAGCTTAGACCAACGCCTGGATGATTGTTATCCTTGCAACTGAAATGATTAATTACATTAGGATGAGTCATTTATACAAGGGGTTTCAAACTTGAGTTTCACCTAGAAAATTAGTTTTTGAGTTATCAATTTTTGAGCTCTAATTAAAAGTTTGAATGTGGAATTCTCTAGAATTTATTTTGTTTCTACACGTCATGTTTTGTACATCGCGTATGTTTTATTATGAGTTATGATTTAGATGTACAAAGTATATTTTATAATACAAGTGAATATTTATTTTAGAATTAGAACACGTAAAAAAAAATTTGTTCTGAATATTTATATTTGGTTTGTTCCCATATTTATATTATATTTATACCCATATATTATTTGTTATTTATATTTATACCCATATTTTGCTATTTATATTTATACCCATATTTTTTTGTTGTGAAATAACTATGAAAAAATTACGCCACTTTGTAAGGACCTGCATGGGAAAAAATCACAACAGATTTATTTTCTTCAGACCTGGCGTCCATTATAATGGACACAGAGTTCATAATAGAAACTTTATAAACAAGTTTTTGGTATATTTATATTCCCACTGATAATAAACGAAGTGTAGGATACTGTTTTATCGACTTTTAATGTTTAGGGCGCCATCTTTATAAACTAATGCTACGTAATGTTGCATTTAGTGGAAATAATACACTCACAAGCAAGAATATTTTATGTATTATTTATAGTCAATGTGGAGTTTTAAGGACATTGTAATTTGTTTAGTCAAACACTGTTTATTCCACTTTATGTAAAGGTATAACCCTACCGGTTTCAAGGCTTTCACCTCATCATCACAAACATGACTCATGCATCAGGGGAGCACAATGAGTCTTGTTTGTGCTCCCTGATGATGAGATGAAAACTTTTACACCGGTAGGGTTATATAATGTTATATAAAGTGGAATAAACAGTGTTTGACTAAACAAATTACAATGTCTTTTAACCTCCACAGTGTTTAATAAAGCCTTAACTATTAATTATACAATATTTTTGATTTGTCGTTTTCTTTATAATCAGTAAAAGTTGTCAGGGCACCACGATTAAATTATTTTGGGGACCGCTGATTTATACCACGTTAACGTGTTAAGTATGGACATATTTTGGGGACCGCTGATTTATACCACGTTAACGTGTTAAGTATGGACATATTTTTTGTTGCTTTGAAAGAAATATAATAAATATGAAGTATGAGTTAAACGATTTGAATAATTACGGATGCACTGTTCCGTAACATATACATACATA
The DNA here is from genome assembly GCA_949825065.1 of Odontocerum albicorne. Lineage (NCBI taxonomy): Eukaryota > Metazoa > Arthropoda > Insecta > Trichoptera > Odontoceridae > Odontocerum > Odontocerum albicorne. The sequence goes on along the minus strand of OX463860.1, from coordinate 14,904,502 downwards.
CAATAAATAATATTACAACGCTGTTGTTTAACACCAATGCACTTGTACCTCCTAACCCTTTTGGACTGCAGCACGCTCAAAATACCCACTAAACCTTGGTTCCATCAAATAAACCTGTCCAAACGAATTGTGTCTGTCATATGTCGGATAAGAATAGGTCACTATCTGATAGGACGCCACCTTTATAAAATCCATAAAAAAATAAAGCTCTACATACACATATGGAATGGGTAAGGAGACCTTCGACCATGTTTTCTTTGAGTGTTCTCTGTGCACCGCATAAAACCTTTACTCAATTATAAATATACACCGTCCGTTAAACAAGTCCCACCTACTCGCACTCAAATCTACACGAATTTATAATCACATATCTGAATTTATTATTCAAACCTTTTTAAATATATAGAACTACAGTAGTTCTTACATATTCTCTCTCCTGCCTAATTTCCTCTCTATATGATGGAATGTCTAATTAACGTATAATAATAATGCGCTAGATAAGTTTTCGTTACTTCACAACTTTAAAATTATATTTTTGGATAAGATACAAAGTGCACGAAATTTTACAATATTTTTTAAAGCAGATTAAATAAGGGTTCAGTTTCGTTCGATCCCACCACCAACACCCACTCTGTTATGAGGGACACAATAATTCCTCATCCAGCGTGATCCACACTAAAATATCGATTTTTTTTTGTCTAAGAAACTGCTTAAAGATACCCGTCCTGTGGCACACACAAAAGTAGAAAAATAATGACAGGAACGACGAACTAAAGATTAGACATCAAGGAGAATAACTCGAAGCGCTGTAAATGTTCTTAAAAAGCGGCCTAAAGCTTGGAGTTCAAACATCATAGCAAGTTGTCAGAATTATCACAGAAATTTTCGAATGCAGCAAAACTATCTATTGCACACAAGATCGGAACCCATCCGAAGGTGAACTGATGTAAGTTCAAGTGGAGACCCCTTCAAAAATGATTGACTCGATTGCCATCCTATTACCACAAAATTTGATCTGCGGATTTATCCAGATTGGGTGTTCCAATAGTTTGGATACCCCCACGGGTAGCCCGAAGCGCGCCCTGATGCCAGTAAAACTTCTATTATCTGTCTGCTCACAGAGGTTAATGACAACGATGTTACCAAGTTAGCAATTGGGCCTCTAAGCAGGCTTTAATAACTGCGTGAAGTGTCATTCTTGGCAAGGCGTGAAGGCGGACGTCACCTATATTCGAGGGCTGACCCTTACTAAGAAGGATAATCGCAGCGCTACTCTGGACCTCCCGATCCAACGGAGCGAACCCCGTCAAGACCGATGGTGCTATAGTAAATAAGAATCACGTGAATTATCCTAAAGCTTACTATGAACTAACGGTCTTCGGAGCCTGGAATGTCTTATGAAGTGTCCAGTCCTTTAGCGGAGAAGCGATGGCTTATCCGCTACTTCTGGAACTCTGTTGTTTTCGAGTCCTGATTCCATGTATTTGAAATGCATAACCGATAACGCATAACTCATTATCTTAACAACATATTTGCAATATGTATAAGATTAAATAGTTTTTACTACAAAGCAAATGTAACGACCTCCTTGGTCTAATTGGTAAAACTCCTGTGTTTGCGCGGTCGATTCCCATTATTACCTAGATATTATATATTAAAAATAGGTATCCAGTTTGGTCTTCACTTTAGCGTGTTAAAAACATTCTGGTTGGTTGGAATATATTGCAATATTGTGATAAATTCGCCAGGTTTTACTGCATACAGCGAAAGTGAATTACAATACATGTGCAATGGTATAAGTTTGTCTCGTGGTTTTTTGTCAATATTTGTCTTTGTTAAAGAAATCATTTTTAACGTTTTATGAAATCAAAAAGTATTGAAAAAGTATCGTAATTAACTCAACGACCTCCGTTGTTTAGATGGTAAGAGGCTTGACTTAACACTCGGGGGTTTTGGATTCGATATATTTTTCACAGTCCTTGTAGTTTTAAATATATGAATTTCTGCACTTTTTTCGCGAGAATTACATATATGGTATATTACATACCGGAATGATCTAAATTTCGTCAAAAGTGAAAAAAAATCTGTAATCTTAAAACGTATGTCATCCAAATAATATATAACTGTCAATAACACTTTAAATACGAGTATATGTGATTTTTAAAAACACATGACCCACTATATTGTTTGTCGTAAATGAAATGAGACTCGCGCTGTAATTATTTAATTAAAAAAAATTTTTTTTGAATAAATAATAGTCGCTAGTAAAGATTTAAAAGTTTTAACATTCAGCTGTTTGGTAATGTGTCGGGGTGGTATTGGTGTGTTTAATCAGAATTTTATTTGAAGAATTGGTATAAAATGTGTTTATAGGATTACATTTTTGATAATATCCAGGTCGATCCCTCCTCCACTCACGCTTTTATGGCGCGCGATCTACAATAGAAGATCTACATCTTCTTTATTTTTTTCTGGCAAGGGGTGAAGGCTGACGTCAGCTATACTCTCGGGCTGACCCTTACCGAGAACCTAACTACTACCTAAATAGCAGAATCTTTTATTCCTCACCCATAAATCGCATTTATTATACTTTTTCTACATTGGAGGGTCGTGGCGGAAGACAGGAGTTGGAGGCGAAGATTGACGGAGGCCAAAGCTCGATATGGGCTGTAAGACCATCGAAAGAAAGAAAGAATGCTTTTTCTTACACGCATTTCTATCGCCATGGTGGCTTTTGATTTCGCAACATTCATTCATAAATTTAATAATCTATATTTCGACCAGAAAAGGTTAAGTAGGTAGGGCTTAATAATTATTATAACAAAGTGTAAAATTCTCATGGTACTCGTATTTACATAAATTCTGAATAACGCCGTCTGGGCACCATTTTAAATTAATTTCGTTTTTTCTGCGATTCGTTTAATTTAAAGGCAATAAATATTATAACATTCCCTTTATTTCGTTTGTGTGTTTCCGTTTGTTATTTTCTCAACGAAAAAAGGTACCTGGATTCTTCTATTTGATCATATCTTAAAATCTTTCAAGGTTTGAACTTTGCAAAAAAAATTAATGTACCTTTGTATGGAGGATTTTAAATTAATAAATAATAATGAATTTCGTAATAGAAACATCAAATGGAGGACCAAACAACACCCATCCTTCTCTTCTACAACCATACACCATCTCATACAGCTCCTACGATTTACTTTAACACGCCTTCCACTTACATTTGTACTACATATTTGTTATGTTAATCTTTCTTCATTCATCCGTTCTACATATCCCAATCATCCTAGAGTGCTCTTCTTCATCTTCCTTAACGCATCAGTCTTTATTTCACATTCGTTCCTTCTTACTTCATTCTGTCGTACATTGTCAACCTTTTTTCGTTAACATATTATATAAGCGGAAGACATAGCCGGTGATCGTGGCCTAATGGTTAGTATTGGCATTAAGCAAGCGGGCGTCCCAGATTAGATTCCTAGTTGATTGACTTATAGACAGGTTTTACTCTTAGACCATTTGCCATCTTAATTAACTGCTTTTCTTTAGTTTATATGATACTTATTATATTTTAAAAGTGTTATTCACCAGCACAAAAATAACACAATATAACACTTTTCCGAACGAATGATTGCAGAAGATTAAATCTGTCGGATAGCCTTGTTAGTATAATTTCGGGTTCGATCTGTTAAGACTGTGTGTTTGCAGAAGTTCCACAGCTTGCACGCAACACACAAATACGCGCACAGGTGTCTTTCGTCTATAGGATGTCTGACAATCATTCTCGATCACGACAGCCTACCAAAAAAATTGATAAAACTTCCCAAAAAGGGTTGTCTACAAGTTCAAGCAATACATACATACGTATCATTACGTACCTTATGGGTAGACAGAGATAACATATCTTCAAACTTTTGTATCCAAGCCCACAACTTTCCCAATCTCTACATTCATACATCTCGTGATGCACAATATTCTATTATTCATACTTCTTACTTTACATTCATTCAAAATCTGGTCCATTTGGTCCAGCCACGTTTTTCTCAGTCTGCTTCTTTCACGCACACCTTGCACTATGACTCGTATATTTGCTTCCATTATTTATTCTATCCAAACCATCTAAAAACTCCTTTCCGTGGCATACTAAAATCATCCATTTGATCTATGCATTCGTTTCGCCTTCTTTCATGCATTGAAATACTCCACAAGTTTTTCTAATTACTCGCATCTCCGCAGCGTTTATTTTACTCTCACGTTTCTTCTGTCAAATTCAAGTTTCACCTCCATACGTCATGGTGGACACCAACGCATTATCATATATTGTCATATTTGCTACTGTTATTACACGGTTATATAACATTACGCGTTCCGTTTACCTTGTTCCCTTTGATTTTGCCACATTCATTCCCAAACCTTTTACTAAACATCTCTCATATATCTCACCTATCATATCCCTTAAATCGTCTTCATTTTAGCAAGCATAACCATATCATCTGCATGCAGAGTCTTTATACGACACATTTTCTTCACACATTCTTACACCTCTTCCATCATCTTTTATCACATGAATCTATATACAAATTAAACAATCTAGGTGACATCATACATCCTTGTTTTACGCCTTTCGTATTTTAAAACCATTTAGTTAGTTCTCCATTTTCTCTTAGACACGTATTACTGTCTGCAAATAGCGAGGCAATTGCACTTATTAATTTATCATTCACTCCATACTCTTTCAATACTTTCCATAATTTCTTCTTCTTACACGATCATAAGCTTTTTCAAAGTCTTCTATACACGCATGTGGCATCCGCTTCAAACAGGTAAAGCTTCAAGGTCACTAATCAAAAGAAGAATTATGTTTAAGAAATCCAATAATCAAGCGTTGCTTGGTGCTCCACATATAGTGCTCGTATTTATAGATTTTGCAAAGAGTCATCATTCATTAATTGGACTCGGCAGTATTACCTTTGCATAATGGCGCCAGATTAACATTGCCAACACATAATAATATCGGAATTGAGCGTTTATCTTCACTGGTAACTTCACGGCTTGTTAGTTATACTCTGTATTGAAACATTGCGTTGGGAAATTTAAGCGTTGAAATCACACATAATGTTTGTTAACACCAATTATTAATAAAAAATACAAATTAATATATACCAATTATTACACAAAGAATTAAAATGTGTACATATCACATGATACATACGTAAGGTCAAAAAGATTCCGGCCCAAGGACATAAAAAAAGGTGATAGAATGAAATAATTTTTTTTTACTAAAGCCACACTAGTTTAATGTATTTTTAAAACGGTTAATTAATTTTTAATACGACTAAAAAATATTAAGAAGTTTTGTTCTCAAAATAGTGTAACACAGTGGAAATGACGTCTTTCTCGTGATTTTTTCCACGCAAATCTGACTTCTGTTTTGAAAATCAAATATAACCACTTGAGTTCAAGTTAGTCAAATTGTGGAGTGATTCAATTATTAGAAACTACAGTGTTGAATGCAACGATTGCAACAACAGAAGTTTGCAGTGGCGCATTTTCCAAATCTCACGCTTCGTGACAGCTTTCCTCAGTATTTTATTTTTATGGCATCCTTTAAATTGTATATTTATGACGTATAATACTTGCCAGTACATATATTGTAGTGTTTCTTTCTTTAAAACCTATTGGTAGATCTCCCTGACAATCCTAAAAAATGCCATAATCTTTTTTGGGCTTGTGTCACCTTCACTTTTTGGGCCGTAATGATCCCGGACGGCGCCACTCCATCGAGTCCCTTTTCGATAGAGGATCATGATACAAAACCATTGTTTTAACTTAATGGTACAATTGAATTATTATTTTTTCTTTCCCATCGTAGAACATTAAAAATTAATTGCTACATTCAACACCTCGTTGACTTTGAACAGCACTCAAGAGTTTTGGCACCCATCTTGCACTCACCTTATTTATGCCAAGATGATCGTGCAGAATTCGAAGCATTGTGATTTGGGAAAATCCACATCGTGCTGCTATTTCTTTTAATTTAAGACTTCAATCATGTTTCACTTGGTCTTGCACTAATGCAACTGTTTCTGGAGAGTTGGTCCGCCTTGACGCGGGTCATCTCCAATCGATTATCTGTCTAAGTGAAACTGTTTAGCTTAACCTTTCACTGTGGGATATGACGCAAAAAAATCTCTGTCGACAGAATCCTAACGTTGTTAATTTTTTGTTGGGATGTTTCCCTTTGTTTAACTCTTTTAATCCCACGGGGCCGATTATTGGCCCCAACTGGTTTATGCAAAAAATCCCGCGGGGCCGGTCATCGGCCTCAAAATTTTCATACAAGTTTTTATGTTGAATAAAAAAATTTTTTTTTTATGAAATATGAAAATTACTTATTATTTTACACTCTACAGGGAGGTCTCCACAAAAAATAGGGGTTTAAAACTAAATATTAACTGAGATAAAAAATAAAATATAAACTACTGTTTTTTGCCAAAAAAATTCTTGGGATTTTTCGCACATTTTATGCAAAATATGCTGAGATTAAAAGGGTTAAACAAGCTTAATAACCGCGCTTTTTTAGGATATTTGAGAATATTACGAAACGACACGTCTTCCATTGGCTCTAGTTAACATATTACTGAAGGTAGAGTTATCAAATTTTGATTAAAACATCGCCTAACCATACGTGGACGTGGCAAGTGGAGTTAGTTCATACACACTCTAACTTGTTAAGGCCGGAAACCGTTAGACCCATGTGGTAAATGCTAAATGAATTGTAATTAAAAATATTAAAATTCGATGTGAATTTGCAATACATGATGTTAATCTTTCAAATTGACGTAAATCTTATAACGATTTTAACTACATAATATCATGTTGCATTTATCACAATATTACCTAATACCATTGATATATAAGTCTACGTATGAAATCAAATTCATCGGTCTTAACAGCAAATACTACCCAAATAACAGAGAAAATATTACCCGAATAACTGGGTTTAGAGACTAGCTGCAATAATCAGGTAGATTTAATCTGTGTGTGAAAGGAAAGGATATTTCCTGTATTATGGTACTCCGTACTCAACCATTTCTCTCGAACAAATTGCATCATTTTATTGGAAACATTTCATTACACGCCTAAAAAAATTAATACACAGATAAACTTTTAACGAAGAGTAGTTTCCGAGTATCCTGGCCATGGTCGAAGAAAGTGCATTGAATTTTTCCGGAAGTTGTGACATGAGACCATCTGCAATCGGTAGTATTTCTAACGAAATCTACCTAATACCATATAACACACTCGCACATGCTTCAAATGATATTCTTTAACGAAAGACTGCTTTATAAGTAAATATTATTAAACAGATTGAAATCTTATCATTTTACGTTAATGTGCTGTACACAAAATAAAGAAAATATTATTCACGTGCTTTGTGTGTATAGAAAAATATTAATCCTTGTTAAAATGACAATTTTTCAACGACTGATAAGATCGTTATATTTTGCTGTCTGTTTATTATTCAGAGTCGGACCTGTATTATTTACAATGTATATGGAGAACTCAGGCGACGAATTTAAGGGGTCTCATAGCTATTACATCTAGTGTCCCAAGAAAAAAACCACTTAGTGTAATTATAAATTCAGTATTTATTAAGATATATCTAAGACTATAACTTCAAATTAAGGAAAACTAAAGCAGATTTTTTTGAGTATCGCAAATGTTCTTATTAATTACCATTTTGGTCAATACACTGCTGATGATTTAGAAACGCAAATATCATAATAATTTGTTTTGGTATTTGAGCGAATTCTCTTTTAATGGCTGCTCTTAATTCATTAACTGTGGTCATTTTTGTGCCATAAACTTCACATTTAATAATTCCACATAAAGAATCCATTGGTGTGAGGTCTGAGGAGCGTGGAGGTTACTCTGTCTACCTCTACATCCAATTAATCTGTTTAACAAATCTCGATCAAAATAGTTCCTTACATCACAATGGTAGTGGAGAGGTGCCACCTACTGGAAATTGAATTCCTTCTCATCCCTAAACTCCTCACGAAAGTGTAGTTTGACAAATTCCTACAGCAAGTTCAAGTTAACGGTACGGTGTAAAAATGTATATACGAGGCATATCCAGAAAGTAAGTGTACTGAATTTTTGTAGGTTACAATTTTTTTTATTTAAACAAAAAAATTACGTGGTTACCGTAGTACATATGTAAGCTATTTTTCGACATAGTCGCCATTCCTCTCAATGCAGGTGGTGAAGCGGGGTATCCACTTTTTGATGCTTTCCTCGAAGTAGTTTCCCGCCAACCCCTCCGTCCACTTCTCCACCTCCTCCTTTACCTCCTCGTCGGTTGAAAACCTTTTTCCACCCATGTGCAGCTTCAGGGAGGTAAAGAGATAGTAATCTGAAGGTGCTAGGTCAGGGGAATGCGCGGGATAGTTCAGGACATCCCATTTAAACGAGGCGAGCAGTTCCTTCGTGGCGTTGGCCGTGTGTGGTCTGGCATTGTCGTGCAGCAGGCAGACTCCCTTTGTCAGCATGCCTCTCCTCTTGTTCTGAATCGCCCTCCGCAATTTTTTTAGGGTCTCACAGTATCTTGCAGAGTTGATGGTTTACCCTTGAGGTATGTATTCAATTAAAATTATGCCTTGACAGTCCCAAAACACGGATGCCATGATTTTCTTGGCTGAAATTGTGGTTTTGAACTTTTTGGCGGAGGGTAAAGAGGTGTGACGTGACCGTTTTTAAACTCCCGACACCACTTGTACACACTCGTACGATTCATAGCTTTATCACCATATGCAGTTTTCACCTCATTATAAACCTCAACCGGAGGTTTTCCCTTCCAAACGAGATAACGGATGACGCCGCGTATTTCACACTTGGCGGAAGATTAGATTGACATTTTTCACGAAACGTGCTGTCGCGTCGACACTTCTCAACGTACTGACCTCGAACCGGTCTTGTTGCGGAGGGGAAGGGTCAGGCTACACGGAAGTGTAGCCAACATCTCGAAAATAAAATCCATCCGGTCGTGAGAGCCTCAGTACACTTACTTTCTGGATACGCATAGTACTACGAGTATATACGAGTATTTTTGAGACACTATATTTATCGTTCATGAGAAATAATCAATATACCTACATATATAACATCGTAGATCATTTCCCTATTGGGGTAGGTAGAGAAGACAGAGCGCCAAACTTCCCTTTCTTGACATACATATTCGTCTCACTCAACTCCTATACTTTTTCTTACTTTTCCTCTTTCAAAATATCATTCACTTGATCCCACAATATTTTCCTTGATTTTTCTCTACCACTTCTCTCCCTCACGTGAGCATTGTACATTCGTTTTTTTTGTCTTAGTAATCAAATTTAAGTTGGAAAGTTTTAGCAAGTTTGTCGCTTCGAAAACATAATTCTGCACATCTTGCATGCAATGTTGTCTAAGTATCATACGCCAAAAAGTTTTAATATTTTTGCCCGGTGTGTAGTATTTTCGGAAAATCAGAGGTCTTCAATTATGAGCAACCGTGAATTTTAGTAGGAATACAGATGCAGTTCGCTTCGCTTGTATGTTAATTTTTTTTCTTAAACGGTATATGACCTTGGGCTGTCGGAGCTCTGGCCTATTGTTTGTTCTTCGTTTTGACTGCAAATTATACGAATACTGTTACTGTTTTGATATTTATATTCTATGTTAGCGTCTTGAATTTCGGTATTTAGTTGAATTCTGAATTTTAAATGTACTTTGTAAAAAATGTAAATGGTCGACGATCGAAATCTCACCGTAAATATAAAACTGGTATAAATCTTGATCTTCCCAGTGTCACGTCAAGTCCCCCCAACGTTGAATATCACCTGAGAGTAGACATCTTTGTCCCCGGCAGCCCGAAAAAGATCTCCAACGCCCCTTATGCCAGTCCAATCACGTATATTGCGGAGCCAGGAGATTTGCCTCCTGCCTTCTATTTTACCTTGGATGATCAGGTGCAGTAATTTGTACTTTGCTCCTCTAAGTACATGACTCAAGTAGGACACCTTTCAGATTTTAATATTAGTCAGCAACTCTCTATCAACTTTGGCTCTTTGAAGAACCCTTGTGTTGTTGATCATATCCGCCCAAGGTATCCGTAGCATCCACATTTCGAATGCTTTCATTTGGTTCATACTACCAACTTTGAGGGTCCATGATTCCACTCCATGCAATAACACTGACCAAACGTAGCATTTGACTAACCGTTGTCGAAGTTTCAAGTTTAGATTATCATCGCAGAATACGCTTCTCATTTTATTAAAAGCCGCACGAAATGATTCAATTCTGCACTTGACTTCGGTTTCTGGGTCGAGGTCTTCCGAGGTCATCTCATGGTATAAATAAGGATTTCAAATATAAATCAAAATAAGAATCGACTACTTTGAAACTATGGTTTAATACTCGCATAATAAGAAGGGACAAGGTGGAAAAGTCTGTTACATGTCGTTTGAGGACGGACCGCTGCGTGGTAGATATTAAGCTTTACAGAATAGATATTGTGGATAATCCCAGTTGCAAGTGTGTACTGGATAATGAAACTATAGACCATGGATTTTTTTGGTTTTCGTTTGCGTAACAGATTTGAATTATGTACTAAAATTCATATCTTTATCGCGTTCAATGAATGTTGCGATTCTTCTTTCTACGTGAAACTTTCCACTTATAGATCGATTGTTAACTTTTTAAGCTTAATCAGTTGAAATGAAAAATTTTCGAAAATTGACATTTTTTTAAATTTATTTTATCATATTGACTCATATACTCGTAATTGCATAGTGACTTTAATTTGGTGGCACAAATCATCGTATTTTGGGTTGCCTACTATAAAAAATAAGGAAACAGTAAAAAATATTTTTTTCTTTCCAATGTTTTCGTGCGTGAGCGGCGGCCCTTAGTCTTGCGACGGCTCTGTTAGCACTGGACCAACAATTTATGTTGATGCTATCTCTAAAGTTTATTTTGTTTCTACACGTCATGTTTTGTTCATCGCGTATGTTTTATTTTGAGTTATGATTGAGATGTACATATTATATTTTATAATGCAAGTGAATATTTATATTTCGATTTTTTTTGTATTTTTTACAATTAGAATATGCAAAAAATGCCCAACCCATATTTTATTAATATAAAAAATAACTGAAGAAAAAATGTCGTCTCTCTTTAAGGACTTACATGGAAAAATTTCAATAGAATACTGCAATTTATTCGATAGGAAATAATAAAAATTAAGTAATTTTAAAATAATTTTATTTCTAGTAGGTACAATTCCAAGTTACAATAGTATTAAAATCATTCTATTTACAATATATGAACTAAAACTGTACAGCAATCTCCAAGGCTGGGAACCATTTTCGGTACTACCAGCAATCTCACAGATTATGAACCTTTTTTTGGAACCACCAGCAATCTCACAGATTATGAGCCTTTTATGGAACCACCAGCAATCTCCAGCACTAGGAGTATTTTTTTATACCACCAGTAATCCCCTTGACTGGCAGTTTTATTATGGTACCGACTGCAATTTCCCAGACTAAGCTTTTTTTCTGTACCTCCAGCAATCTCACTGGGAGTGGTTGTTTGGTCCCACCACAAACTTCCAGACTGGGAACCTTTTTTTTTTACCACCAGCAATTTCCAAAAATGGGAGAATTTTTTTATACAACCGGCAATCTCACATACTAGACATCTATTTATGGTACCAACCCAATTTCTCAGATGAGATATATTTTTTGGTATCACCAGCAATTTCCCAGAATGGGAGAATTTTTTGACACCACCAGTAAACTTCCTGGCAGGATTTTTTTGTTATCAACGTACATTTTCAAGACAAGTTGTCTTTTGTTATATCACCAGCAATTTTTGATACCATCAGTAACCTTCGCGAGAGATTTTTTTGATACCATCAGTAACCTTCGCGTGAAAATGAAGCATCTTTCCGAATAAACCTGATATTGCTGTTGGTTTTTATGATAAAAAATGTCAGACCTCTTAATTAAACATACGGCTAAAACAGCTTAAGTTTACTTTTAAAGCTTTTATACAATACTGTCATAATTCGAAATATCTTACGGTAATAAAATAAGACATGGCATTTAATAATATCTGAGCAAAAATTAAAAAATAAAATAAGAGAAAAGTGTTTAATATTATCCATAAATGTCATCCATTTAAATATGTTAAGTATCGAGAAAAGGAAATAAAAATTATATATTCAATTTTAGATTTTAACGTTAGTCATATGTCGAAATCTCATAGGGAGAACTTCTTTTCCTCAATACCATTACGAGATTTCACAACTACTCTCCACATGGAAACTTTTGAATATAGTTATGAAAGTTTAATAAGTGTTTTGTAGACGCGCATTTACTTACATTTTAATATAAAATGTAACTTTTAAAAGTATCCTAGTTTTTATTTAGTGGTGCTTAAAACTACTGAAAATGTTCCACAAAAATATTTAAAGTACCATCTTTAAAGTATGGAAGTGAAACGTAGACGTGGAAAAGGAATTGAAGTAATACATCCTTTAGAAATGTGTGCACTGAGAAGAATACACGGGGTGTCAGTATATGACAGAATAAGGAATGAAGTGATGAAGGATGAATTGAAACTTATGACTGGTTTGGGCATGTAGAACGAATTAACGAAAAAAGACCAACAAAAACATACAGTGTGCGGAAGGCGTGGTTTTTGGAAGACGAAGAAAAGTATGGTTGGATCAAGTGAATGTTTTGAAAAAAAAAGAAATATAAAAATTCAGAGAAATGAAGTTGTTTTAGAAAGTGTATGGACGCAGCAGAGGCGATAGATATTTGTCGTGTTTGAAAAGTCTGGGGCTTTTTCCTCTCCGCTTATCTCGACAAGGAAACGGCGTGATAGTATGTACAAATTCATTTTCTTCTTTTTCTGAATAACCCTTAAAAATAAATTTCGACATTAAATCTACTTCTTTTAATAACCTCGGTGGCCTAGTTGGTAAGACACACTTGACTTCTATCCGAGAGTTTTGGATACGATCCCGATGATGCTCAAAAGTAAAAAAATAAAATAAAAAGTAACTAGTATGGTAAAATAATTCGTTTAGTAACAAAACTCGCAAGTTTTTGTGAAAGTGTTGTTGTCTCTTCACTTGCGGGGTATTCCAAAATCACGAGTACGTGCCTACTCCAGTGGTTCTAAAACTCGAACGCTTAATGGCGACGAAGGCAACGTTGTCCTTAGGCCATGAATTTCAATATGTTGTCGCCGATACAACCGTCGTATGGGTTTTGGCCTATTTATACTATGATTACATTCAAACTTCAAACAATTTTTATGATTCGTAATACACTTGTATTGAAGGTGTGATATGGTCATTACGCACTGTGTGTATAGCAAAACCAGAACAATAACGTGTTTGCTTTCGACGTAAATCAAAGTGGTCCGTCAGTATGTTAAGTAATAAAAATCGTGGTAACTTATTTGAAGATGTAATGAAAGAAATCTCCGAAACCAGCTTTGCGTATTGAACCTCAAACCAGCTTTCTTAAAAGCATAAACAGTTTCAGATCCCAGTTAACTGCTTACTTAAAAGCATAAACAGTTTCAGGTCCCAGTTAATTGCTTACTTTAATTAAGAATTGATTAAATTCATAAAAAAATGAACCTCTTATTCTAACATTCAAATTCGTTTAAAACATTGTTTCAACCTTTTTTGTGGATAATCACAACATTTTTTAATTGGTAACCGTGACATTTTTTTATTTAATTTTTAAAACGGTTTTACCCAGGGTCAAATGCATTCTTTAAAATTGTTTTTAAAAAGATGCCGCTGTTTCAAATTATATGAAACGTACTTAATAATTATATATCGAATAAAATATTATTATTGGTTTATTAAAATTTGTCACTCTGTTACTTAAGTTGAATTAACACAAATTTACACATTCTTATTTAGTGTGGATTTCCATAGACTTGATGTGGAATTTGGATCGGTGGATAATTATTTTTAAAACCTATATCTTGGATTACGTGCAAATTACTTTGCGCGTTTGCATTATACCCATCGAATTCACCTACACCTCCAAAATCTATTAAACTTCCCCTTGAATCCCTAGGTAGGGAGAAATCTGAAACAAGTATTGAGGACTCTGGTATCAACAACTTCACTAACCGAACTTTGTTATCTGCGTTGAAAGGTTCAAAATTTTCCATTTTAATCACAAGACCTTCAATTTCATTTACCAGGTCCTGTCCAAGAGGTTCTGGATATTGTAAGCTCGATGAGAAGGAATTTTGTGAAGAATATTGGTGATTACGCCCATCTCCGTTAGTATGTCCAGCGTTGATTGGATACGAAGTTAGTATAGGTGGATATCTATTTATTGAAGGCTTCTCATAGTTGTATCCAACTGGAATTTCAGGTGCTGCTAAAGAAGTAGCAAACAATGCCAAAAAGGCCAACTGAAATGAAAGAAAACAATTAAATGCTAGACTATTTAGGAAATTTACATCGCATGCTTGGTACCAATCTTGAAAAGAAGGCTATGTTGATTGGTAAGATGGAAGTTATGGGTAGTTACGATGTAGGACTGTCGCCCTTAAAGTGTTTGTCTCCCAGTAAAGTTCTGAGATTTGTGATATGTCTCTAGGGCATTTGATGGTGGTGCTATTATGAGACCTCTTTATTACTCACTAGTTTGCAGTAGATTAGAGCGCGGCTCAATCATTTAGAACCCGAAAGGAATCCACGATTCCCTGATAGTTAATCGAGTTCAAAAGAGATTTTTGCGACACCTTTATTGCAAAGAGTATGAATTTTATCCATGGCTGTATCCCAAATTATTTATAACAGTTATGTATGGATATTACTCCATAAGCGTAAGAAGAGATCTATGTTCTTCTCCCTGGCTCCATCCCAACTCACTGTCTGCGAAGGCTGTTGGGGTCAGCTCTAAGAAGAGGTCTATGTTATAACAGTAAAATAGCAGCACTCTCCCGATTGTGATGTTCCCTCCATCAATAGGAAGGTGATTTATATTTAAACGATATATCGAATATTCTTAAGAAATTTTGCTCATGGGTTGGGTCATTTTTGAATATTTACTTCCGTATAAAATCTTATTGAACGTATATTTGTAAAAAAAAACCTATTCCTTTTTTGGTATATTTGAAAACGAAATTCTATTATTTTTTAGTTACATACAGCACAACCTGACGGGTTTATATCCACGTGGCAATCTCTTCCAACTAACAAGAAATGTGTTAAACAAGCCTTAAGTGAAAACTGGACAATCCTTTTTAAATATCTAAGTTCTGAAGGGAATCCAACCCATTGCCCCGGATGGAGGACAGATATATCACAAGAGATCAACTTGAAAAATCAAACCTGTTTGTGCAAAAATATCAAGCGATATACTCGTATATTATATAATCAATGTCATGCTTAAACTCCGTTGAAAAAATATGTTCCATACAACTCCATAAAAACCATCCATAATTATTCCAGAATTTTGTATTTTCGGAATTGAGTCATTTTTACGTTATAGCGTTCAATTCAAAAAGTTTTGATGCTCTCCATGGTCTAATTGGCAAGACGCCTGTCTTCCAGCCCGGAGGTTACGGGGTCGCTTCCCGTTGAAACACAGAAAAAACAAAATTAAAGGGTTTCAGTATGGTTTTAACTTAAGGCCTTTTACATTTTTTGTTTGATTTAAAGAAATTGCCACTTGACAATAAGCCGCTTAGGCAGTACAAAATTGTTATAAAACAATTAATAGCACAACTTTTCTTATGAAATATTAAAAAACATTTTTAGTCAAATGATGGCAGAGTTTAACTTACAAGCGTTGATGATAAAGCCATGTCTGAAGAATGTTCTTTTCCAAATTGAAAAAATATACTGTTTAATATTTTATATAAACGGTTGCCTTTATATACGACTCGTATTTTATGTATATCAGAAGTTGACTCTATTTAGAAATTTCTTTGACCTTTTATAAGTATTTCGTGTGAAAGGAGAGAAATTGTATACAAATTCTTTATGGGATTGTTTACTTGACCGATTCTGTACTAGCCCCGAGTTAATTTTGAATTTTAATTAAAGTTGAGTTATATACTCGTAGAATTATTAGGTAGTCATTAAGGATTTAAAGGGGGTAATTGTGATATTTATGAGTTATTCAACCATTAAGAAAATCTTAGCCTGACCCTTGCCTGTCCTCGTTTATTAAATTCATTAATCTTTTACTTGCAAAAATGTAAATATAAATACGGAATACATATATTGTTTTCCATTATATCTTTGATATTGTACGAGTATGAAACGAAAATTGAGATAAAGAAAACTAGAAATAATACTGTCCAAAAAATAATATTGCCATGTTTACACGAGCTTAGTACTTGTCATTAGTGCTTCTCACTCGCACTTGTCACTCGCACTTACATCCACGTGTAAACAAGCATATTAGTACTAAGCATAAGTAAATCTGGCAAGTGCAAGTTTGCTTGCTTGCTTGAACGAGTTCTTTTTCTTTTACTAAATTTTTAAACGTGCGCATTTGACTGCGTCATCGATCATTTGTCAGTGATTTGAGGGAATACTGGCAAGTGCAAGTCTTTCCTTTAACGAGTTCTTTTTCTTTTACTAAAATTTTTAAACGTGCGCATTTAACTGCGTCATCGATCATTTGTCAGTGATTTGAGGGAATACCTTTTCCACTGTTGTGTCATATGTATGGTTGTGTTATTTATATATGTATACTTATATTAAGTATTTGTGTGATAATCTCATTTTATTTTTGGCTCGATGAGCACTTGATTCCGATTCTGATTTCTCGCTTTCTTCTAAGTTTTAGCTGAGCTTTCTTTGCTCCTTATCATTACCTTTGTAGATTAGTTTACTTTGTAGACTATTGAAGTGAATAAGAGTAAGAGTAGCCACCCTGTACCACCACCCTGTACCACCCTGCTAGACCTTTAAGGAGAATAATTACATATATTTATAAGATCAAGTGTAGGTGTAGAGTGTGGGGATGGGAAGGTATCGGCTGCGGCCTGTATGGTTGGAGCTTCCCCGCATTTGCATATGTATTGAAGACATATTCGGTGAGAAAACCGCAGAAAACTCACCGAGGGAAGTCGAGCTTCAGAGGACCTCTGGGCTCTACCGTTCTGTGATATTAACACATTCGGCTTGTTGGCAAGTGCAAGTGAATAGGAGACCGACTTATTTACTAAGCGACAAGCAGCTACCTCCACCACAATTCAATTAAGCACTTGTCGCTTGCAGAGTCGTCTAAACAGCCGCGGCAAGTGTTTATGGTATGGTAGTGACAAATTTAAACGGCAAGTGAGTGCACGTGTTCGTTCTTTTTTTGGTATTTGAACACATTTCTTAAAACAAGGGGGCGTCGGCGGTTGTCCATTCCGGACGGATGTCGTGCTACTAATACCTCATCCTAACACCAACGTGTAAACGATTTCTTCTCACTTCTCACTAAGCAGCTTAGTACAAACGATAAGTACTAAGCTCATGTAAACATGGCATAGTGTATTTCTTGAATAGATGTCGTTAGGACAAAATTTTCGTTACCAACTTCATTTCAAAGGTGCTAAATTTAAATTATAGGTAATAACTAAGCGCATTTTCGGCCACTGTTTACTGATTTTTCTGCGTAATTTTGAATATGGGACAAAAGTTATAGTTTTTCTTCTCGGTGATTGATATTTTTTTAGTACTACAAACTAAAAAAATATATACGTAAAGTTCATGCCGACGATGCAGAAAGCGATTGTGTGTGTCAAATGTGGTTAAAAAACCGTAATGAAGATACGATACTCGAAGATGGTGTCTCTTTTGGTAGGCTTACTGCAACGTTCTACAATACTAGAGATTGCCGAGAAAGTAAAAATATTAATAACCACCGTTCACGACCATTTGCAACCCAATGTTTCTAGAGATTGTTTTTTTAACGTTCTTTTCATTGCCGAAAGTATTAAATTGACCCCAAACGTTTGCCATCCGATATTTAATTTAATCTTAAGAATTATGATCACATGTTATGTCAGTTTCGAAACATACTTCAACGGTTTAAAATAAGACAGCTATTGAATCTTAACGCCCTGTCGATTAAACAATATTTTGCGTGCTTAAAAATCCTAATTTATTTTCTGGACAAACCTAAGATGCAAAAAAACTCTCCATTTTGTGAATATAAAGAACTCTTTAAATAGAAGAGGTCTGTGACGAAGTTGTATCGTTCTTTTATCACAATTTTCACATAGATATTTGTTCTAAATACTAAAACATTACATATGGGTGAGAAATGGGACTAGAGAACAATCCAACGGATGAAAAGTGTCGTGAATTTCAGATGACAGCATATTTATACCGCATAGATGCACCTTAACCCAAAAACACATATTGCAGGATTGCCAAAAATTGATTGTGAAAATAATTAACAACCTTCCTGCTCGGTATCCCAGGGTGGAGCTTTTCAGAGAGTATCAGGTCCTGAACATAGCCAATTTACATCTCAAATCCATTCTCTGGCACTACCATCGAGAGGAAGGGAAGATGCAGACTCAGCAGACACACATGACACGCATGGCAACTAATGAAATGTTCACCATCCCTAGAGTTAAAACCTCTTTTGCCCAAAGGCAATATGCTTATTTGGCTCCCATAACATACAATGGCGTGCCGACTTTAATAAAGGTAAAGGGTAGGAAAACCATTTCGACAGTCGATCGGAGCCTGGTTGTTATTGTGACAGGATTTTGAGTACTTGGGCTTTCAGGATGAATGACGAGTGGAAAGGATTTGTGTGAGTGTGGGTTTCTTCTTGTTGTTTTAATTTTGGTTGTTTTTGTATTTGTGTTTCTGTGTATTTTTTGTTTTAATTTTAATTTTGTTTTGATTTAAATTTTTATTCTTATAATTGTGTGCAGTAAATTGTGGAATGAATATTTTTGGTCCTTCTGGAGTGATGATGTGTGAGGAGTTGAATTTCGCAATATGTTTCCAGTTGTAGTTGAGTGTCACTGTTTGTCAGGTTGATGAGAGCGTGCAACGGGGTTTTGTTTTTGTGTAATCAAAAATCGGAAAGAAGTATCGATTTATTTTTTCATGCTAAATATCCTCAGTGAGATACAGGCAAAATCCTAGTTTACTGGGGATACGACAAATGAAATGCAACAAACCCATATCCATTAAAATTGTATGTCCAAATCAAATTACCTGTTGTTTCTTCGCAAATTGTGTATATTTCTTGTCATGTGTAATCTATCTATCTATCTATCTATCTATCTATCTTCTATCTTCTATCTTCTATTCTTCTATTCTTCTATTCTTCTATTCTTCTATATAAATAAAAATGTAAATGTTCGTTAATTGAAGGCAGCTAATCTCCGGAAGTTCTCTACCGATCGCTTTGAAATTTTGAGTTAAGTTAATATTCGTCAACGGAAATGTTATTTGATTTTTATTTATATATATATATCAGTGTATATAATTTTTTTTTAAATCAAAAAGAAATATCTATGCGAACCTGTCGGGGACAAGACGAATCTCATTTTGACAGTTGACCATATTCTATTTGACGTTTCGTAATTAATATTTATAAAGTCTATATACATAATATAAATATAAAATAATTTTATGTTTAATATTAAATCATAAATTTTATAACTAATACATATTTCATAAATAATAAATTTTATCAACTAAACATTTTGACAGTTGACCATATTCTATTTTGACATTTCGTGATGAATATTTTTATTCAAATAAGTCTATATACATAAAATATAAAATAATTTTATCTTTAATATTAAATAATAAATTTTATATATAATACATATTTTATAAATTTTATAAATAATACAGGTTTTTTTTTCGTAAATATATTTATTCTAGACACGAACCAAGCTTTATATTACCATTGTGACGCATTTTATATTATCGTTGTGACGCGATCTTACGTCGTAAATAAAAAAATTGATAAAAAATAATAAAAAATAGTTATATTGTCATAAAATTGACTTGAGTGGTTGTGGTAAGTTGTAAGTTTAAAAAATAATGGACTTAAGAATTATATTTGATGAAAAACTTTCATTATTGATTCATATTTCAAAAGTTAACCTAACTTTTTTCAAAAAGAAAAGTACACATGTTAATTTAAGATAAAGTTGTATTATTTGTCAATAATTTTAAGTACTTGTGTAACCTGTCACATGTTCATTTGTATATAAAGACACTTTTATGTCATTAATTAAATAAATAAATTATTTGGTGGTACATTAGAAAGAAGTACCCGTAGAAATATCGCAAAAAAAATGAAAATTAAAACAAACTTTTACGCTGCTCAGTTCCTTTTTTAATGTTTCACAATTTTATATGTTTTAACTTTCTTTTTTCTTACTGAACGTTGTTACATAAATAAATTATAGGTTTATTGATAGCAGCATAGTATGTCCAGATTATATTTAAATAACACTTTTAAAACACATAAATTGCAGATAATACATTATATACAGAAGCTATCAAAAGGTCTGGGCTCATCTAATAGCATCCCTTCGGCCAAGATACACCCCACCAATATAGGGCGAACCCAGCCACGGGGACACCAGATGTTTTGCAGCCCACACCCTAGCTTTTTCAGCCCAGCACATCGTATTGGGGCAATTTTGTCAACTGTAAAATGGTAAGCTGTTGATTTTTTTTATAAATCGAAAAATTGTTTTCTCTAAATTGACGTTTTAATTACTAATTTTTATTATACTGACTTTCTAATGTATTGTATGAATGAAAATTAAAACAAACTTTTACGCTGCTCAGTTCTTTTTTGAATGTTTCACAATTTTATATGTTTTAACTTTCTTTTTTCTTACTGAACGTTGTTACATAAATAAATAAATAAATAATAGGTTTATTGATAGCAGCAGAGTATGTCCAGATTATATTTAAATAACACTTTTAAAACACATTAATTGCAGATAATACATTATATACAGAAGCTATCAAAAGGTCTGGGCTCATCTAATAGCATCCCTTCGGCCAAGATACACCTCACCAATATAGGGCGAACCCAGCCACGGGGACAACAGATGTTTTGCAGCCCACACACTAGCTTTTTCAGCCCACCACATCGTATTGGGGCAAATTTGTCAACTGTAAAATGGTAAGCTGTTGATTTTTTTTATAAATCGAAAAATTGTTTTCTCTAAACTGACGTTTTAATTACTAATTTTTATTATACTGACTTTCTAATGTATTGTATGAATGAAAATTAAAACAAACTTTTACGCTGCTCAGTTCCTTTTTTAATGTTTCACAATTTTATATGTTTTAACTTTCTTTTTTCTTACTGAACGTTGTTACATAAATAAATAATAGGTTTATTGATAGCAGCATAGTGTGTCCAGATTATATTTAAATAACACTTTTAAAACACATAAATTGCAGATAATACATTATATACAGAAGCTATCAAAAGGTGTGGGCTCATCTAATAGCATCCCTTCGGCCAAGATACACCCCACCAATATAGGGCGAACCCAGCCACGGGGACACCAGATGTTTTCACACCCTAGGTTTTTCAGCCCAGCACATCGTATTGGGGCAAATTTGTCAACTGTAAAATGGTAAGCTGTTGATTTTTTTTATAAATCGAAAAATTGTTTTCTCTCAACTGACGTTTTAATTACTAATTTTTATTATACTGACTTTCTAATGACTGTCAATAAAGGGGTTGGAGAAATCTTCTTCTTAGATGCGCCAGGAGGAACTGGTAAAACGTTCCTAATTAGATTGATTCTGGCAGCAATTCGATCCCAAAATGGCATAGCCTTAGCTCTTGCGTCGTCAGGAATAGCTGCGACACTTCTACCAGGTGGAAGAACTGCTCATTCCGCTTTGAAATTGCCATTGAACATGCGATTCATTGAAACTCCCACGTGCAACGTTTCCAAAGCATCCGGCATGGGAAAAGTATTGCAGAAATGCAAACTTATTGTTTGGGATGAATGCACAATGGCACACAAAAAGTCGCTCGAAGCTCTTGATCGATCATTGCGAGATTTGCGTGGAAACATCAGACCATTTGGGAACGCATTTATATTGCTTGCAGGAGATTTCAGGCAAACATTACCTGTAATTCCTCGATCGACACCGGCGGATGAAATAAATGCTTGCCTGAAATACTCTATTTTGCGGCGACACGTAAAGACGTTGAAATTAACTAGAAATATGCATGTCCAGTTGCAAAACGATCGATCAGCTGAGATATTCTCACATCAATTGCTGGAAATCGGGAATGGAAAGGTACCAGTTGATCTGATCTCAGGACGAATTTCATTGCCTCATAACTTCTGCAACTTAGTGACGTCAAAAGGAGAATTGCTTTTTAACAAAAAATATTGTTTATCCACAAGCATTGTGAAATTTAATAAACAGTTGTATATAAAACAGACAATATAATAAGAGCGCCCCCTGTTGAATGTAACGGCAACACACGCAATATAGATTTCAATTTATTTTAATTCCGAATATTAAATATCTTTCAATTCGGGTTTTTTAAACCGGTTTTTGTTATTTTTGTTATTATTGATTTTCATTTGAATTAATGGTATATATCTGTGTATGTTTTATACATTTGAATTATTAAAAGTTTCATGCAACTAACTTTTAACAAATGTCACATTAGATTTTTAACGAACTGCCCATTTTTGCTAATTTGTAACAAGATTTATTATTAGTTTTATGTGATGTATTTACCTAAATAACTTGCTATTTATTACAATCGAGGCCTATATTAAAGTTGAAAAAATTTGATATTAATCCGTTTGAATCGGACCAAGCTTCGCTCTGAAGTATACGTTGATTTGCGAGATGCAGTTGTAAATGACGGTAATAGAACTTCTGCAATTTAGTGACGTTAAAAGAGGAATTGTTTGAAAAAGTATTTCCCTATATTCAAATCAATTATAAGAATCACGATTAGCTAAGTGAGCTATTGTTGGCGGCAAGAACAATGATGTATCCGAACTTAACAATATTATTGAGTTCGTTTTTTAATGTTTCGCAATTTTATATGTTTTTGTTATAACTATTTTTCTTCTTTTTCAGTGCAATCGATCTTTGATTTGAATTCAAATCATATCGTGAATTGACCTCTTGGAGTGACGCGATCATTTGCAAGCACGGTGAAAAACGCGACAGACTGAGAGTGCCTGAAAGACATCAAAAATATTGTATACCCAGATTGTATACAAGACATCAAAAATATTGTATACAATATATCAAAAATATTGTATACGCATTGTGAAATTAAACACAATTGAAACGTGTGCTTTCTCTTTTCTTTCTTTTACATTTAACCAGACTGAGCCACAGCAACGCGTGGCTGGGTACAGCTAGTAATAAATAAATAAATAAATAAATAGATTATACAACTTTATACTTTATTGTGTAAAATGGGAGAAACTGTGGCACGTACATCTAGAGACGGGAGTACCAGCACACCTTGTGAACCTTACTAAGCCACTGTATCAACTTAGTTCTGCAATAGTCAACAACATCAAGTCCAAACAGTTTAAAGTGCAAAAGAGTGTACGGCAAGGGTGCATCCACTCTCCCGGTTGGTTTAACGTTTAACGGTTAAACTTTAACCTACCACATATGGAGAATATATTATGAGGAGAATATATTATAATACACTTGTCCACTGGGACAGCGGGATTGCTAAGTGCCACCAAATAATATAAATCATGATCTAGAAGTGGTTACTGACTTTATTTCCTAAGGCTCGAGTATTACCAATAATGGAGGATGCGAGGCTGAGGTGAAAATAAGAACAGGAATGGCAAAAATGTGATGTCAAAGCTTGAAAAGATATGGAAGAGCTGAACTATCACAATCACGACGAAAATGCCCCTAATTAAGTCTCATGTCTTCGCAATGTTCATGTGTGGTGCGGAGACTTGGAGTCTGAGAGCAAGTGAGAGACGTAGAATAAATACATTTATTCAATGGTGCTGGATAAAGATGTTACGAATTCTATGGACAGCAAGGCGAATAAACGTTTCCATTCTCGAAGAATTGAGAATCACTGGAGAGGTTTGTTGTAACTGGAGGCGTGGAAGGACGACGCACAAGAGGCGTGTAGCGATGGGAAACAAAGTCAATGGAGCCCTAAAACATATGTACTCAAACTCCATAGTATTAAAATCTGCTTAGATGATAGTCCATAACAGTATTTTAGTACAAACTTTGACGTATGATAGTGAAACATGGACGTGGAAAAATAGTGAAAGGAGCCGAAAAAATTCTAAATAAATGCGATACATGGGGTGAAAATATATGACAGAATGTGGAACTTAAGGCAGGTGTGTTGAGTAAGACGAAGATCATTCTGAGATGGTTGGAACACGTGGAATGAATGAATGATGAAAGTTGAAATAAATAAATATATGTTCCAAATGTGATTGTATGGTTTGATTAAGTGAATTCAATTTTAATAGAAGTAAAGGCAAAAGTCAGAGAAATCGTAGGAGTTGTATGAGAATGTGTATGGATATCGAATAGGCGAAACATGTGTCTTGCGATTGGAAACTCTGGCGTCTCTCCTCTCTGCGTATCCTGATAGTGCAATAGCGTGAATGTTAAATATGTTTTATTTATAACAAAGTTTTCAATTTTCAAACAATAAGCAAAATACATTAAAAAAAAGACGTTATTTTTTAAACTAAAAATATTTTACAGCTTTTATTTATAAATAAATAGGAATAGAAATAATAAAAAAATATTAAAATCATATTTATTTTTATATATGTGCATTGAGGACAACACATACAGTGACAATGTATGACAGAATACGGAACAAAGTGATAAGAGATGAATGAGAATTTAAGGCTGAGATGAGATGATTTATGCATGTGGAACACTGAGATGGTTTATGCATGTGGAACGCTGAGATGGTTTATGCATGTGGAATGCTGAGATGGTTTATGCATGTGGAACGAATTAATTAATAAAGACTAACAAAATATATTTCATATGCAAATTTGATTGGAAGGCGTGTGAGAGGAAGACCAAGGAAGATATGGTTGGATTAAATGAATGAAATTCTGAAAGAAGGAAATGTAGAAAGTCAGAGAAATCGTAGAAGTTGTATGAGAAACTATATGGATGTAGAAAAGGCTAAGAATGTGTTTGTCGAGATAGGAAAGTGGCCTAATTTAATTTTATTCGTGTGCTATTGACCAGTGTTTAGATAATTTGGATTTTAATCGTAAATACTCAAAGTGACGTCATGTCAACATTTTATGTAATGATGTTTATTTTCCAGGACGAATAATAGTTTTAAACTGCTTTCGTCAAATATATTTACATAACGTCATCATATGAAGCAAATAAAAGAAAGGCTACAGGAAAACAAATTCTTACAAAATAAGGTCGCTAATATTAAAAAAAAATAGAATCCTCCGGGAGTATAACCCGGATTGTTTTGTTGCTCTGTATACAAAAATGATATTCAAGTATGTTTATTCACTATTATAAATAAATAATCCAAATATATTTGTGACTAATGCCATCTAGGGGAAAATATCAAAAACATTATGTTACATGATTATATTTTTTACCTGCAGTGTTAATTTATTTGAACTTTATCTGCACCTGCTCTAAACAATGTCTCCTTGTTATAGTAGAACCACTGTCTAAGGTTCTTCAGTTAGGAGTTTCTTCGTTTGACACTCAATAATAATGTGATTGTTGATCAAATATTATATTATTATTGATCAAATATAGTAAACAAGTAACTACAACAATTATGAATAAAATACCTATGCTCTGCCACCACCGAAAAAAAGTGTTGCTTGCTATTTTTACATTATGTAGGTGTGAGATAAAAACAAGAATTAAAAAAGCTTTATTTATTTCAGTTAGTAACGTTCTTTAAATAACACAAAAATAAGTGTCAGGTGGATTGGATCCTTTTAGCAAATATTATTCAATTTAATACACAGCATAATTAATTTATTATAAGTATAACTTATATTTTTATTCATAGTATATAAACAAGAAATTTTTAAAAAGCTTTCAAATTATATCAATAGATGTCAGTATAATCGGAATACTACACCATGTGGATGGTTCCAACTCAAGCATATATACTCTAGAAAACTAAGATTAAGTATCGCTTCTCGGCCTGTTGGCTAAGATCAAAGTGTAGTATCTGTTCTCATCAGCTTAATATCTGATAGTTCCCGCAATGCGGGACCAGTATATTAAACTGATTTTTGGAAATTGACGGGTAGTTCGGGGCTTGCTCCACTCCTGTCACGGGTTGTCATCGGCCCACTTTAATCACTTATCAAGACGACTCGTGGAGATGACCGTGTGTTATCTAGCGCTTTATAAATTTAAAGCCAGACCACGTTTTAATCAGGCTTAAAAAGTTTGTCGGTAATTACGATGGACTAAGAAATAAAATGTCGGAGATTATTTAAATGTACGAATATATAAAGGTTATAAGTAATATTTTTGACTAAGTCCAGTCTCATTAATGCCGGCGCAAGTATGGCGCCCGTTACACGCTCAATCTGGATCGCAATCCGCGATGCAAATCGGCGATCACGGATTGCGATCCGATTGATCAATCCGCTCATTACACGGTCAATCTTGACCGCGATCATTGATCGGCGATCACGGATTGCGATCCAGATTGACCGTGTAACGGGCGCCTATGCGTGAAATGTTTCACAGTCTATGGTATATCAACTTGTACATTTTAATCGAAAGATCAACATTTTCACATTTCAGTAGAAAATTGATTTTTTTGATCAGGTTCAAATACGTTTAATTTCCATCATTCCGTAATAGATAAATGCATTATTTAAAGGCATTACTTCTATTGGGATAGTTAAAGCTTGACTAATGATCGTTTTTATCACAAATCAATTTTTAACCGTCTTAAAAATAGCAGCCCACATTTTTTCACTGGTAACACAAGATTGGTATGTTTTCGTGATTCTAGTAAATACTGGCTTATATTCATTTTATCGTGCCATTGGTTTTTATTGTTTTTTTAATTTTATATCTACCAATGTATTTAACAATATATATGTGTACTTTGATCAATTTAATTGTTATTGAAAATAAATATATATTTTGATAAAATTTTGCTTACTCAAAGCCCAAAAAATGTCACTAAATCCGAAGTCTTCAGGTCAAAAAGGTGCTGTTTACGTCAACCCGACATGTTCCTTTTGAGGTTGACGGATAGGACATATCTCCACGGCTTTCTATCCACATCCATCGATCTTGTCATACATGCTCTCCTGTATGTGTATATATATATATATACATTCTCTCCGATTTATCATACTCCTTACCTTCCCTCACTTAAAATTTCTCCAATCGTCTCCTTCCAATCTTTCCTCTACCTACCTTTTCCCAACTAACCGTTAATTTCAGACTGTTAATATTTTGATTCTTTTAGTGTTTCGTTATCTTTTTAGTTTTTCACAATTCCTCTGAATGCTGTAAATTATCGTACCTGTAAAATAGGTATTTCGTAGTTGAATTCTGAATTAATTTATTTGTTCCACGCAAGCCTGAATTATCTCAAATCGAGTAAAATATGGATTGGATCCTTTTTGCAATTATATTGTACATCCAAATATTATCCACTTATCAAACATCTGGGAAGCATACTTAAATAATTAGGATATTCCAAGCTAAGGCACACCAAATTGAAAAATAAATAGATATAAAGTAAATATTTTTTACTGTCATGATTCATCACCCTGTCGTGTAGCTCATGACTGAGCATCATTACTCTCAAGATAGCCTCTGACGACTCCTCTTCATCCATCTCTGTACTCAGCGGTTCGAAGAATAGTTGTTTGGGTAGTCCTGTCTCTCACATGGTCAGTCCAACCCATTGAGACTCTTTTCCTTCTGCGTCGTCCTTTCACGACGCACGAGAGGAAGGAAAAGTTTCTTCCTTCGTTCCACGGGCAAGATTTATGTTTCCTTAGTAAATTTTTCAAAGAATACAGTAGAAATTACTTAGATCCTTCTTGTTTAATGTTTAACATCGATCAATATCAAAATGGACATTAGGTAGTATGATAATATCCAAAACGGTATTGATAATTGGTGAATTAATACATTATACTCAAGAAAATAAAATAAGATATAAACACGTGCGAGTATAGTAGTTCCTCATTTTCTGCAGGATTTGCATCCGTAGTTTCACTTATTCGCGGTTGATCTGAAATCTGAAAAAAAAAACAAAATCTCGTGCCAAATTAGTGCAATCCCGATAAAGACAGGCCTACCAAAGACCATCGATAAAGACTGGCCTACCAAATTAGTTCTATCACCGATAAAGACATTTTTTCACTACGATTTTTAATAAACACTTGAGGGGCGAATCTTCAGGGTGTACTATATTTGTATGGTTCTTTGCTATTCTGTCTTAGAATACGCATGTCCCGTGTGATTTAAATCTATTTATAGCATTTCCATTGTAACGGCGTTGAACGAGAGCTACATCGTCACCATTTATTGTTTAAAGTCCACACCAATACTTTAGATGACGGTGTTTGATGGTATTGCCTCGTATTTATGGAGGTCGAGAAGCCCGCCCAACAGTTCGACTACACCTACTACATGTTAGGCTGTAAATTATCACCCCGTTGGCTGAAATCCATAAGAAGTTTTTATGGCTACCACCAGTCCAATAGACGTACCAACTGAAATCAATCACATATCCAGCTGACGTTCGCAGTTCGTCCAGACCAGTCAAGGTGATTGGATTCAACCTTTATAATTTGCGATGGACTTAGGAGCACTGTTTCGAACATGTTACCAACTAAACAAAAACCTTATTTAACCCTTTGTCAGTTTTGGCACGCGACCTAAAAAGGTTGGCAATCCCTTATATGAGACCTTACTTTACATGAATTTATGTTTTCCTGTATCAATGAATTTGCTTCGTATGGGGGCATTATATTAATCTGTTTGACAAAATCAGACATAAACATTATTCCGTAAAATGTTGCAACGTTATTTTTTTTGAAAATTTCCGTGTTATCGAATCCGATGGCAAATGACGTAACTATTAAAAATATTTGTGATTTCATTAAAATTAACTAAATTAAAGAGAAAATGTTACACGATGGATGAAATGAAATCGTATTAGGAGAAAAACGAAAAATGATGAAAGCAGGTGTATCCAACACGCGGCCTGTGGACTTTTTGAAAGGAAGTCCGATACAAGATTTTCTGATTTAAAAAACTGTCCATTACAGTTTCGTCTCTTTGCTTCGCCTTATGAGGGACGAGTGTTGTGAAGAGTAATATAAAGCATTGTGAAGAATCGATATAAATAACGAGTATTATAAGTAATATAAATCATTATTAAGAGCAGATTTAAGGGACGAATGTTGGAATGAATAATAGAAAAATCGTGAAGAGTAGATAATATGCCGAACGAGTGTTGTGAAGACCAAAATAAAGTATTGTTAAGAGCAGATATGACGGACGAGTCGTGTGAAGAGTATAGAAAGTATTGTGAAAAGCCGATATGAGGGGTGGGTGTCGTGAAGACTAATATAAAGTATTGTGAAGAGTACATATACGGCAGGAAGGAGTGTTGTGAAGAGTGATGGAAAGTCTCATGAAGAACAGATATGAAGGACGAGAGTTGTGAAGAGTTAAATAATGTGTTGTGAAGAGACGTCGAGTCTTGTGAAGAATAATACAAAGTATTGTGAAGAGCAGATATGAGAGACGAGTGTTGTGAAGAGTTATATAAGTATTATGAAGAACAGATATAAGGAACAACCTATATTTTTATTCAAACCTTCTATGTAGTGACTATTAAACAGTGGTGTTTAATTAAAAAACTACAAATAAATGCCCCGAAAAATAAGAAAGTCTGTAAAACATTGGATCTTTCAAAAGTAGTGATACATAGGATTAATCAAACTCAATCGCATCAGGGTGAATTTCTTTAAGGAAAAAAAGGTGGGCTGTTAAATAAAACGAACCACATTATTTAAAATAAAACTTTGTTTATAAAACATTAAATACTCATTAAAAATATATAAAAATTATAATAACAACAGACATGTGTTTACAAGGGTCATTTAATAATATTTAAAAAAGATAATCAAGAAGTGTTCCTCTTCTTTCAAGTGATGGATAGCTTGTTCGGAGTTTCGGTCCGATGGTAGGACACCTTACTCCTTCATCGGATAAGTTCTGACTGTTAAGATATTTATTGGAAATTTTTGGATCTTTTTGGGAATCGGGAAAGGATAGGTTTGTGGTAATTGTTTTGATTTTATGAATGATTATGAGAAATTATAAACGATTAAATACATATATAAATATGATGATATGTACATAATATTAAATACAAATATACATAAATTTGTGTCGTCACACACTGTTTTATATTGAATGGGTGAAAAAAAAAAAAAAAAAAAAAAAAAAAAAAAATGAAAAAATGAATTGTGAATAAATTATAAGAATGAATATAGTATATGTAGATAAGTAAATGAGTGGGGAAATGTGTGTGACTTTTATAAATATATTAAGGTGTAGAAAATGTTTATTGAAGGTGAGAAATGCGGTTGCCTATGGGGGTAAACTGTCTGCCGGAGGAATTATCGATGATGGGGTGTTCAGAGTGACAATCGGGGGGTCATTTGGGGGGATGATTAGAGTTAAAGAGGGGGGGGTCGGAGGGATGATTCGCAATATTGATTTCGGACGAGTGTGTCTGTAACTGGTGTTCGCGTTGTAGTTATCTAAGGCTTTTATGACTGGGTTGGGATGACGGGATATAGAACTGTAGAACCTTTCGGCCAGAGCGCGCATATGTTCGGGGATAGTATGTAGTTTGGTATCTGCGTGGAGTCTTGAATTACGGACGATGTAGGGTGCTTTTAAAATTATGCGGAGGGCTTTGTTTTGAATGATCTGAATGTGATGTAGCGTTGTTTTCTTCGCGTGGCCCCAGACCGGAAGGGCGTATGTCAGTTGCGGTCTGACGATCGCTTTATATAGGTGGAGTTTAGTGCGCGTGCTAAGTTTGCTGTATTTACTGATCAAGGGAAATAATGATTTGAGTGTTCCGTGAGCTTTTGATTTGATATTGAGGGCGTGTTTATGCCACGAGAGTCTACTGTCTAATGTGAGGCCTAGGTATTTTACGTGTTTTGACCATGGGACGCTCTGGCCGAAGAGTTTAAGAGTTCTGATGGGTTTGATGTATCTGCGTGAGAAGCGGACTGCTGTGCTTTTGGTGGGATTTATTTTGATCTTCCATTTGGTGCACCAGTGCTCCAGAATGGGAATGAAGTCTTGCAGTCTGTTGTGGGATACGGACTCATATTTCGATGAAGAGAGAAAGGCTGTGTCGTCAGCGTATTGCGCGGTGATACAATGTGTACGTGAAAATTGGGGCATATCGCTCGTGTATATGTTATACAGGATAGGGGACAACAGTGCACCTTGGGGCACACCTGCCAGAATGGGGCGAGGGGATGAATTTATACCGTCTATTTTGACGGAGAAGGAGCGATTTTCAAGGAATGATGCGATGATTTGCACTAGTCTGAGGGGAATACCTGACTTGTGCAGTTTGAATATGAGTCCGTTGAGCCAGACTGTGTCGAAGGCTTTCGCCACGTCTAGTGAAAGGAGGGTCGTGAGGCCTTTGGAGCTGAAGTATTTGATGATGTGTTCTACAACGCGAAGAAGCTGATGGTTGGTAGAGTGTAATGGCCTAAATCCGTGTTGCGAATCTGGGATGATGTTACGTGAGTAAGTTTCTAACGAGAGACGTTCTAGGATTAATTTTTCGAGCACTTTACCTAGAGTCGGGAGCAGACTGATCGGTCTGTAATTTTCAGGGATAACGTGGCTTTTACCCGGTTTAGGGAACATGATGACGTCGGCGTTTTTGAATGGGGTTGGAAAGAATTTATGTCGAAGGCAGGCATTGTAAATGGCGGTAAGGGCGTAAATGGCTTTTTTCGGAAGTTTTTTCAAGGTGAGATTATTGATTTTATCGGGGCCGGGGACTTTTTTGTTGATGAGATTTTTTATGATAGATTGAATTTCTAACGGTGAGAAGAAGTCTGTGGTGGGGGGGGTTTGCTCATTTAATATGTCGGCAACTGCGTTGTCGACCATTATTGAGTGAGAGGGGTTAGAGAGGTCTGCATTTGGCGAGAAGATATTAGCTAGAGAGTCAGCAAAGGTCTCTGCGCGGTCGCGAGCAGAGAAAACGGGGCCATTTGGTCCTTGAAGAGAGCTGGGTCGGGAGGGCGTATTTCTAAGGCTACGCGTTAGTTTCCATTTGAGTCCATCATTGTATTCGAGAGACTCGACGAAGTCTGACCATTTGTCATTGCGGAGTTGCTGTAGGAGGTGTTTGATTTTTTTGACTAATCTGTTGTAGTCGGTTTTGTAAGAGGGGACAGCTGTGTTTTGCCACAACTTTCTGGTTTTGTTTTTTTCCATAATCAGTATTTTGATATGTGGAGGAAGGGGAAGTTCGGGTTTATCGGCTGGTCTCTCTTTTGAAGAGGATGTGAGAGCGGATTTGATGGTGGTTGTGAAGTCATTTATAGCGGCGTCTATGGAGTTCGTGTCGGGGAAGGTTGTCGGTATTTTGATGCTGCTGTCGACGTTAATAGCGAAATCGCTCCACGAGGTGGTGTGTCGCGGAAGGGCTGAGGGCGAGAAGGGTGGTAAGCCATCCGTCAATTGAAGTAATACCGGGTAGTGATCGGATTGAATGTTCCTCTTCTCTTCGGAGGTTGGCGATCGGAGGATGGCATCACGGCTGTCTTGACTCTTGGACCAGCAGCTCTGAACAAAGATGTAGTACCACAATTGAACTAGTCCCATAAGTTTTTCAACCTGTGTCTTATTTCTTCCCCTCTTCTGATTTTAATTTTCCCCTGCAATATCAGTTGAAGGATCTCATATATGTTACTCCTTGCATTATATGTTTCCAGTACTCTTATTGTCTCTTTTTGATGATGGGTAGTTTTTTTTAATCCACTTTGAACAGCTCTCTCCCGTTACGCAAATAATATCTGTTTCTAGTTAGCTTATTCGTAAAGAAGTATATCAGCCAGGATTCTTCTCATACTGCTAGGCGTTGCCGAGAATATCATATATCATAATGTCACTCAGTTGGTTCAATATCTCTATACCACGCGTGACTGAGTGCAATAGTTATTGGGGACATATAAACTTAGTGCTTCTAATATAGTAGGACAGTTAAAGCAATCTGGAAAAAGCTTTAGTAGGCACATCGCAATGGATTTTTGCCTTTTTGTTTCGAGGCTTCTATGGTTACACACCTTTAAAAGTTCGACACGGTGCACATATTTTGGGTAATCGCCCTTTGTTATGTAGGTACGATAAATATCTAAGGGTTTTTTGTACTAATTATTCTTATATTTGAGCTGATTTTTTTATAATTTTTCTCCATCTCTATTCAGCCATTTCAAGCTCAAGACCCTCATTACGGATTTTCTCAACCTATGAGACTTCTGCATTCTTTGATTGCACGATATTTCAAAAGCGCACAGTTTATTTGCAGAGGGATGAACAAATGTCCATGTTTTAACATCATAGGTAAATGTTGAGAATATGTAGTAAAAAATTACTAACGTTATTCCAGATAAGAAAGCCTTGTTGTAGAGAAGATCTTGAATTTTGAAGAAGCAGTTTTGTACCTCCTTCATCTCAACTTTGATCTTTTGAGACTGATCCCATTGATTATTCAGCCAACAACTCTGATATTTATATTATTGAATTAATAATGATTATCTTTTGTATTTTTGTGTATGTTCGAGTTTCTAAACTTTCTATTTTTTCTTAACTTGGCAAACTTTGACTGGTTTGATCGCCCTTGAGGAGAGTTTCCTTGTTGAGTTGAGTTCTCCTTATATTATAATTATTTTATTTAAAATACTATAGTTAAGAAAAACATGTTGTCGACAAAGTGTAATGAAGGTTAAAAATATAATTTAAGGTACTTCATATGTTATATTGCCGTTTAGTGAGGATACTCACCTTAATGTCACTCAAGAATAATATATTTTTCAGTTGATATTAGTTTTTTGATTCCACTACTTTGTGGATACGAAAAGCAAATTTACCAAGCAGAGCCTGTGAGGTTATGCTCTAAATGTGGAATTTCTACATATGTGTCCATGCATACATTTACGACAATTCCCTGTCGAGGTTAGCAGAGGTGAATGACCATCAACTTTCCTATCACGACATACTTTTTTCGCTTCCTCTATATCTATACATCTTCTCATGCAGTTTTTTCTCATTTTTTACTATTTACCTTTTTTTCTTTTAAAATTAAATTCACTTGGTACAACCAATCATTTATCGGTCGTTTTCTACAATAACTACAGGTTATGCTTGCATTGTTAATTTGTTCAGTCAGTCATTCGTTCCCCACACGTCAAATATGTCTAAATAACCTGAATGTGCCCATTTCACTACACTTGAGCGCATCAGTTTTTTAGCTTACATGAATTATTAATTAACATTTCTACTTATGTCACACATCACATAATCTTCATAGTGCTTGCATCTTGACCGAATTTACTCGACTCTTAATAAAATTTTCACTCGCACATTTCACTCGCATCCATTTATATTGACACTAATACGCTAATGTGAAAAACCATTTCGGCAGATCTTGGCATTGCCAAGTTTCAGTATATATATGTATATGCCTTTTAGTGCCCCGTTGATTTTGTTTCTTAATATGACTCATCGTTCAATGTCTCGTTCTAATATTCAACAAATATCACATTTACTTTTCCTTTCACCTTTCCAATTGAAATGACTTTGGATTTTGCAACATTCATTCTGAGACCTTTTTTTTAACACTTTACAAGTCAGTTTTTATACACTATAACATAGTTCATTTCATTCTCCGTTAATACTACCATGTCATTAGCATGGAACTTACCACATATGCTACCCAATGCCCTTTGGAGATCTTTAACAAACAAGTAAATATAAAAGTTTAATAACCAGATACTAAATTGCCCATCCTTGCTTCACTCCTTTTGTAACATTAAATTACTCAGTCAAGGCACTGTTCATTCTAATACGGGCTCTACTCTCAGCTTACAATGAAGCAATGATCTACATGATTTTTGAAAATTAAATACGTTGAGAAATAATAGTAGTATTATGCATCTTCAATATTATCTTAAAATGTTATAACTGAGTGACAGAGAAATACGAGTACATTAACTGGAACGTCGATTCAAAACTGATGAAATAGTCCATCTAAAAACTTTAACTTAAAAAATACACAACTTTTCAAACCTTCGTTATCTGCGTACTTTTTTTTACACTTTTGACTTCATTAACTGCCAAATGATGGTAATTTTTTTACAAAACGAGTGTATTTTAAAAACGGTTATGAAACCACTAATGGAGCTGATATTATTTTGCATTGAGAATGTATGTTACAAATCACTATTTTCAGTACGCGAACTAAAAGAGCATCCGTTTTCTAATTCAAAATGCAATTTTATTGTTTCTTTTTTGCAGCTGATGCTATAGTATGTTCAGTTGAGAATACATACGTAAAATGCTGAGTATTCGGCTTATAATTTTAAATGTAATTTCATTGTTTTTTGCAGCTGATGCTTTGTTGAGTAAAGAAAATGTATTGAAATACTACTCGTATATTTTCAGAGAGCGAACGAATAGAATAACAATTGAAAAAAATAATAGAAAATCACTATTTTCATTCCATTAGCGAACTATCAGAATATTCTTAGTATTTTCTCCCATATTAAAATGCATTTTAATTGTTTTTTGCAGCTAATTCTGTTGAGTTAAGAATATGTATTGAAAATAACTATTTTCATCGAGTGAACTATCAGAACATTTTCAGTGTTTGCTTGTTAATTTAAAATGTATTTTTTTCGTTTTTTACAGCTGATACTGTAACATGTTGAGTTAAGAAAATGTTTGAAATACTATATTTTCAGAGTGAATATGAACAGAATATCTTAATCATTCACTTGCCAATTGCGAATATCCTTTTATTGTTTGTTTTGCTGACATGTTTCACTGGTTAACTTTTTATAAAATACTTATTAAACTGTGTATTTAATTGACAAGAAATATATTTTAATCGGGGAAGATTTCGTTCACAGGGAAGTCTCTGAAAGCGTCTCCCCAAATCTTGGTGAAGGCTGTGCTGACCAGATCGTTAATGAGAGGTCTGATGACTACAAACCCTGGCCTCCAAGTAGCGTTGATAATGGAGTCGAGAATGTTTTCTGAAAAGGAAATAAAATATTTTAATATTTCATAACTAAATACGACTTAAAAAATATTACATCTCCCTTCACTGATGAAGTTTGTTCCTCCCTTAATCTCATTTCCGTGACCTTTCCCAGTTGTTGGTAATATTTAGTTTAATTGTTTCTTTTTCATGTGTTTTTAAATGTTTTGAATATGTTTAAATCTTTTATTTTTTGAAATAATATTATGAACTTTCACTAATCAATCAAGACGAATCTGTGTTATTATTGTCGAATAGATTGGAAGACATTGCCATGTACCAATGAAATCACCCTGATATACTATATTTTATAATCAAGTGTCTAAAGAAATAAACAAAGTATAAATATTCAACATACCATATGAATGATTATATTAATCCTCGCTACAGGTATTTCTACTTAATGTCTCGAGGCTTATCTTAAGTTTTCTAATGAGCGGTGTATTAATTATTTTCTTTTGGGTTAACCCTTCCTTCCCTGTGATGTGTAACTAGTACACATTGCTTCTAAAAACTTTAATATCTCTATAAATATAATAAATACTGGGTTCAGATTTTAGGCATTCCTCCGTAATACATTTACGCATTGAATGAAAAAATAATATTAACAATAATTAGCACTTATCGGCCACATCAGAGATATTTTGTGAAAATCAGGAATAAATTCACCAATACAATCAAACGTGTGCCAGTGTGTGACGTAGGTATATTCATTCTAAAAACCGTTATGGGTGAGGAAACGACGCTTTTCATGTCTCACTCTCACTATACTTCGGTATATGGGAACGCAAGAAATAGAATCTCAGTTCGTAGTTGTTTCTTCCTTCGAGGTATAACATACACAGTGTTAGTGTTCCGAGTCCCGTCTCAGTAGCTCACGGGCATCCATACGAGGTTGTCTCTGCGCCCGTTTTGTAAACGTCGGCCAATGTTTTTGCATGTTTTCAGCAAATACATTTAAGTTATTATCACTTTTGACTTCAAATTTAATTAATTAAGCGATTCACTATGAATATTCTTATTTTTTCGATTTCAAATCGCTCATTTTTACATGTGTATTGAATACGCGCGATTTTTTTAGCACCGGAAGAGAAAGGTTAATATACCTCACATACATTTATGATGGAATAAGACTCCAGTTGGATCTAATTATTGCTCTCGTAACAAACCGGGATCATTCCACCTGAAGATAACCTGGAGACAGTGAGCCGTAGAAATATGCGAAGCAGGATTAATGTATAGTACCCGGCGGTAAGTAATACACATCGGGCTTAAGAAAGAGACTGTCGCTTTGTAGAGCGCCGTCTCTGTCGCACGATGCGCGAACTGTCCGTGCGACAGAGACGACGTTCTACAAAGCGACAGTATCTTTCTTAAGCCCGATGTGTATTACTTACCGCCAAGTACTATACTCGTCATTTGTTGAATTCGAAAAGAGTAATTCTAATATGGAGTTCCGCAAAAGTAAAGCCGAAATCTTTGGTCAATATAATAAGATTGATTTCATCAAATTTTTGTCTTGTAGAAACTCATCTAAGAATATTTGTTTGACATTTAAAGTGAAATTTTATATTTTCCTACCTTGTAAATATTACGTATTATATTATATACTAAATGCATCCAAATGTCCATTTACATCTTCTTTTGGTGATTGTGCTCATTTCAGATCATTACGGTTTGATTATTGCAACTTTCATCTGTTACGGAATTACTTCGCAAGGTTTATTAAGAAAATTATCAATTTATTCTAAATATTAATTAATTAATTTATTCATTTACTCTCGATTTCGAACATTAACAATTTTTACAAAACAATCAAAATTCATAGAGCTTAAGACGATAAAAGGAAAATTCAGAAGGTTTGGCCGCGTACATTATTAACGAACTGGTCTACACAGCTTTCACTTCTGGTGAAACGCCTTCGGGACTTCCCACTAATCCAGAGTTTTCATTACTTTTTTGAACTCACCGTCCTCTTCTCTAAGATATTTTTCCATCACCCCCCTCTGGAAAACTTTATCTCTATCTCAACTAATAATAAAATTGTTAATGTAGCTGTGTCTGCCTTATATTTTTTGTAATTTTTTTATCTGAACTGTATTTAATACTCGAGGTTTGTGCATGGGAGTGGAATGTGGAACAAGACTGAAATGCGATATACTCGTAAAGGTGAATAATTATAGATTGAGGCAAGTTGACGAATTCTGATATTTGGGTAGTATTTTCTAAAATGATTGAATAGTTAAGAGGAATATCGATCTTAAAGAAAGTCAGTGGGGCACAAAATACGTGAACTGGATAGTATCAAAATCTGTCAAGGTTATAGTCCACAGCAATATTTTATTATCAACTTGGAAGTGAAGGAATGAAATGTGGACGTGGAACAAGACTAAAAATTGCCAAATAAATGCTGTAGAAATGCGTGCACTTAGAAGAATGCATGGGGTGACAATGTATGACAGAATACGAAATGAAGTGATAAGAAATGAATGGGAACTTAAGGCTGATGTGTTGAGCGAGATGAAGAAGATATCTCTGTGATAGTTGGGGCACGTAGAACGAATGAATGAAGACAGTCTAACCAAACAAATATACGGTGCAAATATGAGTAGAAGGTGTCGTGAAGAAATATCAAGAAAAGTGTGAAATGTAAAAGTTAGAGATATCGTAGGAGCTCTATGAGAAAGTTTATGGATGTAGATGTCGCAAAAAATGTGTGTCGGGATAGGAAAGTCTGGTTCTCCCTCCTTTATGCCTTTCCCGATAGTGAGACGGTGGGATGGAAGGTACGAGTATATATGTAATATTGAATATTTTAAAATTCATGCGCAAATGAAATTTGATTGAAAAAATAAATAAAGCTCACACATATTTCCAACATTGAAAGAAAAGGTCACGATGTGGTATTTTGCTGATGAAGGGGTCATCAAATGATCAAGAAAGGTGTTTAAGCAATCAGCCTTTTAATTGTCCATGAATATGTGTAGTACTCGTTAAGTCTCCCGTTATTCGCGGGGGATATGTTCCAAATCCCTCGCGAATTGCGAGATTCGCGGATCCCGTTCTAAATATTTAGTTTTTTAACGTCCCCTATATTCTTTTTATTGTTCGATACGTTCGGTTTTTTTTGTCAGTATATTTTTTATTTTCTGTTCAACTTGTTTAAATACTATATGATATATTGTCGTCTTTAGACATTGAGTGTTGTGGGTAGGATTTTTTTCTTTTGATTGTGCTTGGATATGAATATTTAAATTTTTTGTTTGTTTGTATTCACCTTTCGCACTGATAAGAGTGACGCCTGGTTTGGCGTAGTGCAAGCTGTACGCCTTTGGACGGCCTTGTATTGTGTCGGTAATATATAGTTTGGTACGTTTGTATACGCCTGTTCTTTGTAAGTATTCTTGTTGTAATCGTTAACAATTAATTGATTTTATATATATTCTGTTTCTTTTGAAATTATTAAGTACTCACTACTGTCTTTTATTGTTATTATTATTGTTATAGTGCACAATTAATCGTTTATATATAAATAAATAAATTACAATGTAAGGGATTTTATCGATCATTAAAATAATTATACTGAAATTAGAATTTTGAGTACGCATGAATATAAAATCAACTTGTCGCAAAAAATAATAAACATTGACGAAATCAAATACAAAATAAAATCAGATGTCAGTACGTACATACGTACGGTATACCTCCATACTTTTAATACAAACATGAGACAGGCTAAGGTTCAAGTTATCCAAGGACCTAAATCAACGAGTGTCGTATTTGTTTAACTTTTGCAAATTGAGGTGTAACAGCAAAACAAGCTCAAATTCCTTTCTCATTTTAAGCACTTCACAAATAAGATATTTGCTCCTTATATACGAGTATATTCTAGGAACGTTAGCGATTGTTTACTTTTTATTCCGTAATAAGTCAAGATTTTTTGGTTGTTCAATTATTGTTGGCATTTTACTAGATCTCTTTGCAGTCTCAGAATCACCAGCATTTTTAGTTTTACCTTTCGGAGTTATTATTACGACAAATATGGGAAATTTGATACCGGCGACTATGTGATAAGATGATACACGGGGTGCAATTGAATATTTGGGTGACTTGCGATGAATCTTTGAGTCTTTGGTAAACTCACCTTTATAATCTGATTCGACGCAAGATTAAAAAAAATCACGACAAGGTCAATCGGGGGTACGTAAAACAGCGGATATAGATATCGATGATATCAGGGCACTACTGTACTCGTACTTGTTCAATCGAATGTAATGGTAGACCTTGTTTTTTTTATAGTAAAGGCCGTAAGAAACGAAACAATAATTTTTTTCAAATTGAATAAAATATTATTTATATAAATGACTTGAAATTGTGTTTGGTTTCTATATTATCAGTAGTTAGAATAAATGTTTTCTTTTATAATGCAGGTATACGCATGGTAGATGAAATTCTTTTATTATGTGGGTATATGCGTGGTAGATGAAATTCAGGATTGTTTAAAATGATGATTGTATGAGAAATACTGATATGTAAGGGGGAATGGGGAAATAATTGAACTGATTGAGAAATGTTGCTATTTGTGGAGCATATTTTTGAATGATGGTAAGATAGAGACAAATATTGAAAAACGTGTTGCTGTAGGTAACAAGATCAATGGTGCATTTAGAACTGTTTTTGTCAATAAATCAATCTCAAAATCTTAAAAAATGATTGTGTATAGTAATGTATTACTGCCAACTTTGATGTGTAGAAGAAAAGTCTGGGAATTGAAAGGATGTGATAAGAACAGAATAAATGCGTGCCTTGCGAAGAAAGCCTGATCCAGATAATACAGTATTTGTGGCCCACGATAGACGCCTTCTGAACACTACAGATACTGGCATGGCATATTAAGTCAAATTGAATTTTCTTACCTAATATATTGTTTCCATTGAGGATATTTGATATGTGAAGCTGCATGTTTCCGATCCTATCAATCTCCACTTTTACGTCCAAAGGTCTATATCCTTGATTATTTACTTTCCCTCTGGTTATCGTAGTAGTCTGTGCATAGTCATAAAGTGTCATATTCCATACTCCACTCCTGAAACAGCAAACAAAATAGTTGAATATCTCCAGAATGTAGTAAGTTTGACTGATTGATTCAGTAACCTAGTTGGTATGACAATTGTCATCCGTTTCAGGAATTCGGATAATAAAATGTGAATGTATTGGAACTTATTTGTATTTATTTAAATGGGGTTATTATTACTTTTAGTTATTAAGACATTCCATCAGATAAACTGGATGATTTGTGCCAATATCAATTTAAAGA
Organism: Odontocerum albicorne; assembly: GCA_949825065.1. Taxonomy (NCBI): domain Eukaryota; kingdom Metazoa; phylum Arthropoda; class Insecta; order Trichoptera; family Odontoceridae; genus Odontocerum; species Odontocerum albicorne. The sequence goes on along the minus strand of OX463860.1, from coordinate 14,862,775 downwards.
AAACAAGACAGTTTGACAATATGTAAAAACTACTGTAGTTCTACATATATTTGAAGAGTTTAGGACAGTAAATTCAGATATGTGACTATAAATTATTGGAGAATTGAGTACGAGTAGGTGGGACTTGCATAGGGTCTTTCAAATTGAGCGGTTTTTTAAATTCTTGAATAAAAAACACAGGTGGTGTCGCGAGCTTGCCTGTGTCTTGTGACATTTGAGAAGTGTAATGTATGACATTTATAAAAATGGAGTCGTATACAATACAACAAATTGTTGAATTATTTTATGTAAAGTAATCTCCAAAATAAGGAGAAAGTGTAGTACGGAAGACATCGTGAGGTGGGGAAGACAACGAAGGCGATACTGGAACGAACATGTAAACAGAATGCAAGACGACAGACTTCCACGTGTCGCCCTTCAAGGGAACCCAGCCGGAAGAAGATTACCGGGAAGACCTCCGAAGAGATGGCGTGACAGCTGGCAGTCCACGTGACGATAAGGGGAACAAGCGGAACAAACAGATCATGATCTATAGGAAGAGGAAGAAAAAGAAAAATCTCCGGAAACGGTAATGTTAATTGGCCACCAAGATCGTGTGATCTGACACCATTGGACTATTTTCTCAGAGGTTACGTGAAAAGCAAGGTCTATAAGAATGACCTCCAATCAATTACTGAGCTGAAGGACGAAATTATTCTCGTTATTGGTGAGTTAGAACCGTAATTATGTCAAAATGTTATCGAAAATTTTGACAAAAGAATGGTCATCTGTGGAGCTGCAAGAGGTGAACATTTGGCGAATATTATTTTTTGTGTTTAAATGTCATACATTATACTTTAATGACCGATGAAAAGGTTTTTTGAAATCAAAGCAAATTGTGTGTTTTATTCAAGAATTAAAAAAAATGAATTAATAAAACCGCTCAATTTGAAAGACCCTTTATAACGAACAGATGACATTTAAAATTGAGTAAAGACTGTATGCGGGAACTCAAAGAAAACATAGTCGAGGGTATCTTCACCCATTCCACACATGCATATGTGTGGAATGGGTGAAGGATATAAAAGATGCATTATAGGGCTATCTTTTATATGTATTTTATAAAGGTGGTTTTCTATCAGACAATGACCTAATTTTATCCTGCATATGCTAGATACAATTCGTTTGGAAAAGTTTCTTTTGTGAAACCAAGGTTTTGAGAGTATTTTAACCTGAACATTCTTGTAGACAGTACCCTTATTGCTACAAGACAGTTCCTAAGCCTTTGGCCAACTAATTTGTGGTGCAGTGTTAAGCAGTAGTACATTGTGGACAATACTGATAAGTCACCTAGAAAGTACCAAACCCCTGGTTCGCTGACATCTCAAACAATTCACCTTTGGCTCAGTTAGTGAACGGACAGTGGCCACATTTCTGAAATTGCGTGGGGCCGCAGGCAAAACTTGGCGGAGGAGAACAGAAGTTGCTCTTTTCTGTGTTTTTTCTCTTAACTCTTTCAATTCCTTTCCACATTAATACACCCCAAAACATTCCTATAACTCTCCTACTCCCACTCAACATCTCCAAGGGCATATTTCATCTCAGACCTAGTACTACATCCCAAAATACTGTGTGTTGGCAGCAGGACTTATAAAAGTAATACATATTTAATTCCTTTTATAACTACTGCGCTGTGGGAGGCAATAAGAAACCATCGCAATATTTTTCCCAAGCAAACTTTATAGGATACTCTCGTGGACCCTACTTTGGGAACCGCTTACATCTTCAATCACAAACATTAAATAAAATTCGATAACTTTTTTTTACTAAATTGACTCATAAAATTATATATAGTATAGTAACACACAATTAAAATAATTTAATCAACTGTCTGTTTCTGTATAAAAATGCTCTCATATATCTTATTTTTGTCTTGAATTTTTCGTGAAAAAGAAAAAAATAGGAAACGACCTTATAATTTACTACCCAACTATGGTTGCAAGAAATAAATTCATTTCTCAACGTGGTCAGAGTCAATGCTGGGTCTATTCTGATTTTTTTAATTTACTGTGACTCGTGACGCTATGTCACGTTGATGTTCCCTAACGTGCAATTAAAACCACGCGGTACCGCGTAATTTGCAGTGAACGTGTTATCAGAATTCGACCAAATATTTGAAATGAATTTTTATAGTATGAAAATAAAAGGTTTTTATCAATAAAAAAATGAATATAGGTATAATATACAATATTACCTGACTAACGTATTTCCAAGGGCAAAAGCTTTCAGGTTGTAGTGTCCGTCGAGGGCTTTTTCAGGAAAGTATTGAGTGTAAATAATGCGATCGTTCTGCCAGTCAGTCCTGAAAGATAAGGAATGGTTAATTAAAAAAAATTAACAAGTGGTTGTAATAACAGAAGTAAGAGAACCACCAATATACCATCTCGTTTCCTGGCAAAATATTTGGAAGACTTTGAAGCAAGAAGACAACATGCCAATAATCGGCGGTCCTGTTGAACGGAGTGTGACATAAAAAACAGGCATCTTGTGGGTGGTTTGACGATATAAGAACACCACCAATATCTCCTTTCGTTTCCCGTCGACCAATTTGGAAGACTCTGAAGCAAGTCAACAACAGGCCGAAAGTCGATAAATGACAGTCCTGTTGAACGGAGTGTGACATAAAAACAGGCCTCTTGTGGGTGGCTTGGCGATATAAGAACACCACCAATATAAGTGATATATAAAAAAGGCATCTTTTGAGTGACCTGATCATGGAGTTGTCTGGGTTCTATTCAGAATGTAACACTTCTTTGTACCTCGGAAGGAGTGATGCATTATAAATAGGATTAGATGTTGAGGGGGTCACACTGGATATGATATACACGAGGTCTAGCTGTCACATGTCCACGAATGCAGGAAATCCAGACCACATCGTCTTCAGCTGCCTACTTTATGCATTTCTTGGAGGCATGCAGGCCCTAAACAAACACCAGAATTTGTGACCTGATTGGAGAGGGCACATTGCACGCAGAAGAGGAATTAAATAATTCTTTTACTTTATTTTAAATCGATCAGTTATATACAACTGTTTAAAAATAATAGCTGTGATATAAGCTTACTTGAAATTTGTCACTTTAGATATGGTCCATCCATGTTCGAATACATTGGTTAGTTTCAAGTAGTAGTTAGCCCCTAGAGCGCCTCTTCTCTGGTCTACCTGGGTTGCAAAATGAGGGTCGAAAGATGGGATGCCCATTTCTTGAATTCCTGAAAAAAAAGTTGAGATTTATTTGATAAATAGCTAAACAACACAAAGATCAACAAAATAATGTCTACAACATCACATCTAGATACTAAGAGAAAAGAAAGGAAGTGGTGACACTGTATCAAAGTTATCTCATAGCTTAGGATGTTACTCACCAAAGAAAAAGTACATAGACCAAGTTACTTAATTGGAGATTAAAAAGATCAGTTAGAAAGCAACTGAAACGAAGGGTTGATGGATTCTCCTTGTTACGCAGTGCGTGCTTTCAGTCGTTACCAACAGCGATCAGTGCCACTCCATCGCCTTCTTCGGTGTCAATTGTCAAGAGTACATCGATTGCACCCAAACGATCCTTACAATGAAAACTCCAGGCCATAAGTCGCTTTATATGTATATTTTCTACACTGCGAGATACTTTCTATTTCCTCGTGATGTCGGACCAGAAGTTCGTCGTCCCTATTTTTTTTTTCATACTCAGATATGACTCCACCAGAGAAAGAGTCCCTTCAGGCAGTTCTTTCTTCGTCACTGCCTAATGTAGAGCTTGTTGTTTAAATCAAGAAGTTTAAATCAAGAGTATATCGATTGCACCCAAGCCTCCCTTTGAGAAAGAGTCCCTTTGGGCAGTTCTTTCTTCGTCAATATCTAATGTTGCGCTTGTAATATCGTTCATGGGTAGATTGCGTTGGATGGGGACTTATTTTGTCCCCCATAACAGTGTGGTTGGTGGTGGGATCAAACTGTACTGAACTGAAAATTATGAAGATCTGAGAAAAAGTACACCACTACACCGAGTTCCTTTTTCGATAGGGGATCATGGCACAAAACCATAATTTTATTTCCCTGACAGAATATAACGAAACAGCACATATATCGGTCAAGTGACGACATGCTACATGGGGTATCAAATTTAAACATTAACATTGCCTGACCATGCAATGGGCGTGGTCTCATTTGTTCAGGCTGGAATCTTTTAGAAATATCTTAGTGGTAGCTTTCAATAGTTCGTTCGGTCTATTAACAATGGAATAGATTCACATACAGCTTACAAATACTCGTATATTCTAACTGTTGATATGTGTTCTTTCCTTCATAGTTTGATAAAATACTTTGAGGGATAGCTTGTTGATGTTCATATTTGTTATTTTATATGTTACCGAAGGATCGTTTTAAATTTTGGCAATACTTCACTAGTGATGGAGGTCAATAATTTTTTTATCACTTTTATTGCAAATATCTGGCGGCCTTATTGCCAGGCGGCCATCTTTTAAGGAGATCGCATGAATGTCTGATTGGTTGAATGATTTTGGAGCTATATAATTTTAAAAATAATTATAAAACTGTAAACCTACAACCCGGATTAAGCATTATACGACCTTTCTGTTTAAAAGATTTTTGAAACGAGTCAAGTAACAGTAGAATACTGTAAGTAAATATTTTTTCCCGCGGTAACTCGAACTATTTTTGGCGGTTATTTTAAATTCGATTGATGGTTAAGTTGGCAGCAACAGTTTTAACATTACTTCCATCAATATTTCATAGATGACAGTATTCAAAGATTTTAATAGTAATCAAATTATATTATTTAGTTCAGCAGTTTCCAATTTTTTCCACTGGCAGACTTCTTGCCATATGGTTTAATTGCTATTGCTCTCCAATTAATATAAATTTATGGTGTAATTTTATCTTTCCAATGTTAATTGAGTTAAAAAAATAACACAAATATAAAAGTTGACACACTTTTCTTTGGATATTATAAAAACTTTGATAATTAATGCAATTAATCTATATAATTTTACTTCCCCTTAATGCGAATGATGATGCTGTTTTTTTTTGTTTGACAGTTTAATTTTTAGATCTAACTCCACATGAAGTCGGTTTCTACCTATTTTTTTTAATAGTCGAGGGAGCAAGCAATTATTCAAAAAAGTATTCATTCGTGCTTGTTGCGTGCATGAAGAAGACATTTTAAAGTTAGTTGTAGGGATTTCTGAAAAAAGTATTATTGCAGTTATAGTGATTTCTGAAAGAGTATAATTATAGTTGTAGTGATTTCGGAAAGAGTATAATTGTAGTTGTAGTGATTTTGGAAAGAGTCCGCAGAATCTCTGGTATACTATTGCGAACCCACGGGGGTTTAAGAACTCTAGTTTGGTAACTGCAGGTATAGTAGAAAATATTATGATTTAAAAATCTTTTTAAGTTTTTATATTGAAAGTTATTTTTTATTTATAATGAAATGTTTAATAAAAAGTTGATATATACCTCCTTTGAAGAAAGGTCTTAGTTGATTGAGTGCATTTTTCATACAGTTATCGAAGTTTTTGTCACGTTTATGGCACCTTGAAAGAATTTGTCCTGTAAAAGAAAGATGAATTGTTAATGTGGTATTTCATATAATGTAATAATAAAGAATTAGTAATAACACGTAAATAATTTTTGAAGATAAAATTTTATTTTAATATGACGTTCTTCATAGTTCAGCCGTGTTACTTTCTTTTCGGAGTCCCGCTTGCTCGTTTATATTGACGCAATCGTTTCTTCCTTTTGGTATCTGCAATTCTTTTTGCAGGCATTTCATAATTTTTATCCATAAATTCAAGTCAGTTATACTTAAAATTGTGACAGAAACAACCAAAAATTTACATTCTAATGTTATGTTTGCCAAATTAATGGGTTTAATCTAAAACTTATCTTGAATAATGTAGAATTTGAATTAAACGACACTTATTGACAAAATAATATATCTTACTGGACTGGGAATATATTTTATTTAAAGTATATTAATAACCAAATTTATTTATTTATTTAGCGAAATATACACATATAGTTAGTGACAGTGATACGTGAATCTAAAAATTGAGTATTAACATTATAAATGTTAGAAGAATTAGGTATTCTCATTAATTATAAACTGCTTTCTCGTTTAAATACTTGTATTTTTCTGTTCAACAGTTAAGTCAGTTCTTCTTAATAAATACATAATTTGCCATTGTTATATAATATTATGTCCTGTAATAATATTAAGAAGTGACCATTGTTAAATAATATTTGAAGAATTAAAAAAAAACACATTTTAACAACGAAATCAATTAAACAATAACTATTGAATCGTAACGTTGACAACATCTAATGTTACACACGGACGTAGGTACAGTCAATTTTATATTATTTTGCAAAATACCACGAAATTTGAAATCATTTCTCCTTTATTTAGTTTGTCTATCTAATCGATCACCTTATTTTTCCCTCCACTGTCTCCATTATCACTGGTTTCTTCAAAATCTCATTATTCTCTCTGGTGACATACAAAGAATTCTTTTTTTGAATGTGGTCGAATATCTGTAGTCACAGTCTTGGATGATAGATACATTGGTGCGTCTTGTGGCCCATGGAATACAGAGCATCCGCCTCAAAGACCACATCTCAAAGTCACATATTATGTTTCTTTCCAGCTTTCTTATCGTCCAAGTTTCCACTCCATATTTTAAGAATACCAGGAATTTTTCAAGACAAATTTTGGTCCTTGTGATTTGGAGTATCTATATACGAGTAGATTGGCTAATCTTTATTTTCATGAACACAACGTACATATACTACACTTAACCAAAAAACCAAATGTATAACTATTACAATTGAAAGATTTACAAAGGTTTCTTTGTAAATCATTTTCCTTAAGTAAGTTTCTATGGGTTTCTTACTAAATATGATTTTCTAAACATATGCAGAAGTACCTAATCTAATGGCCGCAATCACCACCTTCCTACCCGTACTCTCAGTTATAGGGAAGTACCTAATCTAATGCCCGAAATCACCACCCCTATCCATATTCTCAACTTAAATATATTTATTTCGTAAAATTCTTAATTTGTCAATAACAGATGTTTCGAATCCCGAGTTAGAACGATTTGTGTAGTCTGTTCTCTAAATGGCGCTATATATAAATTGACCTTTTATTATTATTCTGTGACACACTTGTTACACCTTTTCTTTGCTGCTTTTGAATTTATAATACTTAATCTCTTATATAAGCATTTTTTATCTTAAAAGTGATGCCTCAAATAATTCCAGTGTGGATTGATTACATACATAACTAAAATGTTGTACAGAAGCCATTTTTCAAGTGTTTCGCATTATGTATAAGTAACCTTGGATTTTATGCCGTGTGTGATAGAAATATATTCAACTTTAATTAATTTTCTGAATTGATTTAGTAACGACAGAAAGATTTACGGACTCCTATAAATATCGTCAGTAAATTACTGTAAACCATGACCCGAAGTCGATAACCGGTTCAAACAAATTTACGACTAGCAAAATAATGCTATGGTAATTGGGCAACTTTTCTTCATGGAAAGATCGTAAAGTGCAATCATTGATGTAAAGAGAGGGACTTTAATTGTGAAATCTCCCAACATGATGTTTTACTTATCTTGATATTATGGGGTTCAACTGCCGAATGGTTATTATTATAATACAGGCCTTTTATGATATCAAATATTTCGCTTACCCTCCCGCTCATATTTTTTACATTAGAGAGTTATTCAATAATTGTATGACAAAATACTTGTTGCATCATCATAACTAACCTTACTCAAGATATCTTTTTGCAACACACCGTCATGAACGATTCGAGATGCGATCGAGATAAATAATTTTGTAATCGGTTCAGGATATATTTCTTCTTCTTCCTAGTGTCATGTAAGGTCCCCAAACGTTGAATATTTGATGACTGAGAGTAAGTATATTTGTTCCCGACATCCCAAAAAAGATCCCAACGCTCCTTTTACCAGTCCAATCAAGTATATTTCGGAGCCAGGAGATTTGCCTCCTGCCTTCGACCGTCTATTTTGCCTTGGATGATCAGGTGTAGTAATTTTTACTTTGCTCTTCTTAGTACATGGCCCAAGTAGGACACCTTTCGGATTTATATATTAGTCAGCAACTCTCTATCAACTTTGGCTCTTTACAGAACCCTTGTGTTGCTGACCATATCCATCTAGGGTATCCGTAGCATTCTTCGGTGTATCCACATTTCGAATGCTTCTAGTCGCTTCATATTACCAACTTTGAGGGTCCATGATTCCACTATTTATAATAACACTGACGAAACGTAGCATTTGACTAACCGTTGTCGAAGTTTCAAGTTTAGATTATCATCGCAGAATACGCTTCTCATTTTATTAAAAGCCCCACGAGATGTTATTTAACGTAAAAAAATACTCGCAGGATATTTGTGTTGACAAAATGGTTAACATACATATATATTATCACGCCATTTTCATATTGGGATAGACAGCGAGAACATAATGTTAGACTTTCCTATGACAACACACATCTTTCGCCTATCTACATTCATGCAACTATTTGCACTCTCAAACATAAAGTGCTAATGTTAATGGAACAAGTGGTAGAAGAAGACCCAAAAAAATATAGTTGGATCAAGTGAATGATATTTTGAATGACGGAAACGTAGAAAGTCAGAAAAATTCACGTAGAAGAGGCGAAGGATGCGTATGTCGATATAGGAACAGCATCAAAATATACTAAAATGATAGTCCATAACACTATTTTAGTACCAACTTTGATGTTTAAGAGTGAAACGTGGACGTGGAAAAGGACTGAAAGAAGCTGGGTAAATATTCTAGAAACGCATGTACAACAATTTATGACAGAATATGGAAGAAAGTGATCGAGGTTGAATGTGAACTTAAGACTTATGTGTTGAGTAAGATGAAGAAGACTACTCTGGGCTGGTTTGGGAACGTGGAACGAATGAAAGAAGAAATACTAACAAAGCAAATTTATAGTGCAAATGTGAGTGGAAGGCATAGTTGAATAAGAACACGAAAAGTATGGTTGAATCAAGTGTACGATATATCTGAAAAAGGTAATGTAAAAAGTTAGACGAATAGTATGAACTGTATGAGAAGGTGAATGTATTTATTTAGAAGAGGCAATATGTGTGTGTTGGGATAAGAAAGTTTGGCCATCTTTCCTCTATGCCTAGCCTGATAGATATACGGCGTGATGGTATGCATATTTGCATAAAATTTGACTAGTTTTCTTTGTTTAATTATTTCTTTCACACTCAAACTATTATTTAAAAAAGTTTTCTATCACTTACTTATTTCAGCCCACTGTCCATTTGCAGTCGTTATGCATAAAGAAATCAACAAACTGCAGGTAGTGAAAAGACCTGTTCTGAAATACATTGTCTCGTATTGCGCTGTTAACTGTGGTCAGGGCTGATTTCAGGTACTCGCTTAGAGATCGCATCACATCCGTTACTGTAATGTGTTACACTGTCCTCTAATGCCTGAAAAGAAAGAATAATTGTTAGTTTTTATATTATTTGTTAGATGCTTAACTTCTATTAAGAGGTCTCAGGCTAGATTTTTTACAGTACCAAAAAAGGAAAGGTCCTAGTCAGGTAAAAAGTTTCGCCTGGCAATAGCATAGTATTTTAGTGAAGTTGCTTCTGCCAACACGTGTATGTCAAACCACGAGCTCTGTGTCTACTCTTGTTAATTCGGAAGATCAATTATTGGGGTCGAAGATCATATTTCCTCTAGGCCACACTCTTCTATATGTCCGAATTACCAATGCGGATATGTTGAAGGGTATCATACGAAAGAAGAAGATTAAATTATTATTATTCCTCTTTGGTGAGCTAACTGAAAAGAGAAGAAAACGCGTTGAACTTTTTAATGGGTGCGTACAGTTATCTGTCTTCCACCCATACTGTCTCTAGATTCTAATTAGGCTCCCTTAAAGTTCATTCGTAGACTCGTAAGAAAATTGAATTAAGTCATAATATGATGACAAAGCTTATCCCAGACGCCCTCCTCTGTTGATACTACACCAGAGTGTGAAAAGGGTAACGGTGGCATCGGCGAAAGGCTAGGAACCATACAGAGAGAGATGAAATATATATTTAATCAAAGAATAGTAAAAAAATGAATAATTTATACTTTGGCTAAACAAAAGGCCTTTAGAGATTTAGGAAGTTACTAAATTTTCACGAAAATTGGAAAAAAAACTATTAAATTATCCCTGGTATTTTAATTGAGAGTAGCCAATAGGGCTGAAAGTAGTCTGACGTATAGCTTTATGAAGTTTCTCGTTATTTTGAATGAACTAACTTTTCTGCAGTCCCACAAAATGTGGCCAAAGATTGATGTGGGGTGCCACAGACATTGCAATTGATCTGGGTTGCCACGGACATTGCAATTGATCTGGGTTGCCACAGACATTGCAATGGATCTGGGCTGCCACGGACATTGCAATTGATCTGGGTTGCCACGGACATTGCAATTGATCTGGATCGCCACATACATTGCAATTGATCTGGGTTGCCACATACATTGCAATTGATCTGGGTTGCCACAGACATTGTAATTGGGCGATGGGAATAAATAAAAGAAAAAAAAACTCCCATGACCAGCGAGAACATGTTGGACAGCGCCAAAGATATCATACATGAAAAGAAGCCCCCTCAAGCTATCCTTCGAATAGAAGACACATGTGCATGTATTGATTTATTGTGTGCATGTTATTGTACTTCATCAAACACACAATCTTGACAGATGAAACCAAAAGTTCAAATGACAAAAACATTCAAATTCCATGATGATCGTTGGATTCAATCTGCTGCAGCCCCTCGTTTGACAGATTTATATAGCGCCGCTTTTGTGTTGTTTAGTAACGCTTTTAAAAAAATATTATAAAAAATAAAACAATTATAAAAAAAACATAAATTTCAATTCATTTACTAAAATACTGTTTTCCCAATTGATATAACAGTATGCCCTTATAGGCTACAAGGATTTCACCTCATGTTCATGGGAGTTTAAAAAATACTGAATTGTGCTTAAGCTGGCAACGGCCAAGTTTAAAAATATAAATTCAATATTTAATATGATCTAAGAGTATGACTAGTCCGGAAATGAATTCGTCAGGCATCGAACCCTGGGACACCCGCATGCTTAGTGTGAATGCTAACCGTTAGACCACGGCCGCCAACAAAATATATAAAGACATGTTTCACGGTTTGCCCAAAACTATTTATGGTCAGCACAACAGTGACGGATCAAGACAAATAGAGTAAAACTGGTAACAGTAATCAGTGACCTAATAGAGAACGAAGTAAAATACAAGTTGAAATTACTGTCCAATACCATAAAGTTAAATAAATTCAAAGACATAAAGGTACAATATATGCCTTTCACATATTGGATTGCGTAGTCATCTCCGGTGTCAATAGCGAGAAAGATTATGTTCCTCACTTGACAATACCTTAAACATACTCGCTAAAAAATAGGTTTTTAGTATTTTCTATTATCCCGCGACGCCTCATGGTGCCATATAAGAAAATTTCAATAATTCTAGGAAATAATCATTTTATTTGCTGATTCTCGGTCACAATGATAGCAAGCGACATCTGACTAAACGAAGTGGTTGAGTTTTGAATATCAATAAAGGACGAATATTCTTTGCTGAGTGCTAAAACTCTGCGTATTTTAATTTAATTTACAACAACTTGATCCGCTAAGTTGGGTAATTGTAATGAACACCAATTATTACTTAAAACTCAACATCGAACAGGAAATGTGATCAGTTTTATTTCTCTCCCCCATCACACTAATTGGTTAGTCTTTTTAGGGCGCCGTGAAAAAAGTCTGCTCACTAAAAGCTAGAAAATCACCTAGTTAAGGCATACAACTCAATTCATAACTTTTCTTGCTAAATTATTGGAAGCTAACGATGATCTCCGTTGCATAAATTGTTTATTGGCTTTTCCAGATTATTCACGTAGTTCTTGGCTGTCTATGCAGTGAAACTTTATTTATTGAAAAAAAAACAATATAGCGGGCTTATTGCTAGACGGCAATATCTTCCAAAATTTATGAACAATACACATAGTCAAGTAAAATAAAAATGAGATATCATCAATCAAATGGTGAAGAGGAAAGAAAAATCAGGAATGAAACACATAATATTACTGACTAGAAATTAAGAGTTTTTTCAGTCATTTTTTAAAATATGCCAATGACAGAACGCGTTGAACATTGGTTTGTAACTGGTTCCAGAGTCTCACTGCATGGAAAGTAAAGGACGACATTAAGAAAAAAGAGCTTTCTTTGAGCGTAGCGCCAGTCCATGATCGAAAAGACACTGAATATTTTCGGCGAGATAAGAGGGGCTGCGGGACAGTTAAAGATTATTATACAATAGTGACAATATGTGAACATTGTGTTTATTTTTCACGTTCAACATGTTCAGCTTTTGGAACCAGTCACCAATTAATATTAAATTCGCTTCATCACTGGTATATTTTCAAAAGCGATTGAAAAAACTCTAAAGTCTTATTCAGTACTAATTCGTGTTTCATTCTTAATTTCCACAATGTCTTCTTTCTCCAATTGACTTTTCCGATTTAGTGGCATCAAAGGATAGTTTTGTTGAATAAGATTTTTCATGAAAGTATTTGCAGTGTACTGTTTGAACTCCACGCTTTACGCCAATTTACATGTACGAGTATATGTTTACTGCACTGAGAGTTACTTTCCTTCTCCAATGACGTCGGATCTTAAACCCGTTGTCGCTACTATCCTTTTCACACTTCGATGTGTTACTACCGGGGGAGAAGTCCCATTGGTCAGTTCTTTCTTCGTCATTACATAACGTTGCGCGCATAAAAAATAGACAATATTTCTTCCTTATATGGTTGTACAATGATAGTATTTCATCCACACTCATGAATTTCAGTCATCATGGGGATAGAAGACACATGTTCATGAATTGAATGCAACAATTGAACTTAAGCAAGCACACAGTCTTAAACGATCACATTGAAAGTTCCGATGCCAAGAAGATCCAAGTATTCAGATGATCTGTAGGTGTGATCTGCAGTAGCCTTTCATTTGGCAGATATTTTAGAAAGTGCTGTTTTTCTGTGTCTTAAAAGTACATAATAATTTATAATATGTTAAGTAGCCCTACAGAACAAAATCAATTCTGATCGGTCTAACAGTAAATTCAGCTTAGATGTGAATCCAACAGGAATTGAACCTAGGGCGTCCACTAGACGGCCACTGATTAAGTTGAAGATATAAAAGACATGCTTTTAATGATGTGAAAAGTTAATAAAATTTAAAGCCTTTTTTAACAGTCATTGCCTCTAGTATACTTTATTAACATATTTTTGTAAAAGTTCTATAATTGTACAAGACGATATATTTATATGTTATTTAATAAATAGTCAATGGAATATTACAGCTTATAAGGATAATAATGAAACCAGAACAATAAATAGTTTACAAAGTTTAAAGGGCGCTCTTTTGTATTCTTGTTTTATGTGGTAACTTTCCATTGGGTTTAAAAGTTTGCTTCAATGGATAATTATATTTTATATTTACAAGTTAATTGAAAACCTCACACTAAAAACTCAATAAAAAAAGTGGAAATTAATACACATATTTCGATCAATTAAAAATATAATGATGAAACGTCTGTGATGCCCCGGCCAGATTCATCTCTTTTCACAAGAGTATTGTTTCTCAACCATTTTAGCTTTGCGATCCCCCAAAAGGTAAAAAAAATAAGATTTTTCGATCGCTTTATGATTTTCTTTTAAAAATAAATGTTATCATTTTTTATTAGAAAATACGTCGCCTTTTATTCTCGTACACGTAAATTATTTAAATTTTCGCGACCACTCTTATACTATATTTCAGCCCTCCACAGGTTGAAGTACAAATCACTAGGGTAATTAATGTCTGACGTCGGGGATTGTGCTAAATGACTCGGACCTTTTGATAGCATCTGATCATTAAATTGTTCCTTGTGATTCATGTGAAACCTACGAGTATATTAATGAATATTGATTTATTGCATTGCTTTGTTTTTGCAAAAACTTAAATACATTGTTGTTACTATTCATATTAAACAAATAATTCATAATTAATAAGTTCTGCCTGTTTTATGTTAAGGAGTTGTAAGTGTGGGGGCATAAAAATCGTTACGTCATTTCCCTGTATACAAAAAGGATAGAAACCCAGACTTTCCTATCTCGACATACATCTTAAGCTCCTTTTATATTCATACACCTTCTCATAAAACTTCTTCAATTACTCTGAATTTCTCCGTTACTTTTTTTCAAAATGTCATTCACTTGATCCAACTATACTTTCCTTACACTTTCTCTACCACGCCTTCCACTCACATAAGAATTGCATATTTGTTTTGTCTTTATTTATTAAGATTTGTCTTTATTTGTTAGTTTCTTTCAAAGGTGCATGGTCATGCACCTTTGCGTTACTGCGCGGTCGCGCAGTAACGCACTGGACTTCTGTGAGGAAGTAGGTTGGTTCGAACCCCGCGTTGTGCTACTCCCCTCGAATGACACAGATATTTTCCGCCTAGTAGTCGGAATTATAAAGATATCTTTGATTTAGGTCATACCTATTCTTTCAAAAAGAGAAAAAAAAACACGCCAGAGTTCTCCGATTGTCTCACTTCGGTATGCCATCGGATCCAAGACATCGGTGTGTCTGATGAGTTTGCTGGTGTGCAACGGATCATTCACTTGAAAAAAAAAAACTCCACGGCACAGTTTCGCATTCCCACTGAATTGATGTTCAGATGGCAAGGGAATCATCGACTACTAAGCCCAGCAACGACGACGGAGTCTTACAGTTGAGGCAGCTGTTTTCAGAGTATGGCAATTATTATTTATGCTCACTCACTTGAAAAAAAATCTCCACAGCACAGCTTCGCTTTCCAATTGAATTGATGTTGGAATAGCGAGGAGATCATTGAGTACGAGGATCAATCGATCTTTATTCATTCTTTCGTTATACATAACATATGTTATATGCCCAAACCATCTCAGAGTACTAATCTTCATCTTGTTCAACATAACGTCCTTAAGTTCACATTTATTCCTCATAACTTTTTTCTGTATTCTGTCATACATTGCCATTAAATTCGTATACAGCAAAATCTTTATCGATCGTGCTTAGTGTGTTATTTTTTTGGCTCTTTGCGTTTTGTTACACGTCCACGTTTTCCTCTCATTAATCAAAATTGATACTAAAATACTGTTGTGGACAATCATCTTGGCAGATTTTGATACCGGCTGGTTCAAAAATATATATTTGAGTCCATTGCCTTTGTTTTCTATCGCTTCAAGTTGTTCGATATCCATCGTAACATTTGCTCATCTGAGAAAATAATACCAAAATAATAATAAAAAAATACATTATTTTTTAAATACTCTTAAAACTAAATTAAAATGGACTGCTATTTAAAACAAAGCCTAAGCAAAGGAAAACCCTGCTGTGTTTTTAGTGCTTAAGTTAGATCAATACTTTTTAGAAATGATGTCGATCGATAAAAACATCCTTTTAGAATCGATTAAGGAAACGTAAGCTGTTAAAATAATTGTTTCAGGGTCTCGATAATAAGTTATTTTTTTAGTTATGGGCTATATAAATGAATTCATTTGGCACAAAACATATTTTGTGTAAGTGTCCAAGGTTGAGAGACTGGGTTAAAATTTTGACGGGTATTTTCGATATGCTCATGATTTCGATGTTGCAATAAACCTGTTAAGGTTACTTCAATAACTTACTGTAATATTAAACATTTGAGTTAAATAATTTAACTGATTATTTTTCAGTTTACTAGACATGGTGATAAATATAATTATGTTGAAAGGTCTGTTGAAGGAAATAAGGGCAATTATGTAAGGGCAATAAGGGAAATAGGAAATAAGGGCAACGGCGCAATTACGAGTAGTATTGAGTTTGCCAAAAATATATTGCATAATTTTAAAAATATTAAGGTGCACATCGGCGTGCTAGTACCCACGTTGATTCAGTTTAATTCGATCTCATCACCACTCACGCTGTTATGGAGGACAAAATAAGACCCTTCTAGCACGATCTATATTTTGTGTTTTTTTTTATGAGCGCAACATCACGTAGTGATGAAGAAGAAACTGTTCAAAAGGTCTACTTCTCTGGTGGCGAAAAACCTTCGTATGAAAATAATAATAGTAACGATGGATTTAAGGTTCAATATCACATGAGAAAGGAAATAACTCGCAGCGCAGTAAATATATTTATGAAGAAGCTTAAGGCCTGAAGTTCAAATAGCCTAGCAAGTTGTCAGTACTTTCACTGAAAATGTCGAATTCAGCAAAACTATCCTTTGACGTCACTAGATATACGAGTAACCAACCTTGATTTATGGAAATAGAGCATGGACGTTGAATTTTTTTTATAAGAGCACACTTAATGTGTATAATAACTGTTATCAAATTCTAGTCTTATTATAGAGTAAAAAAAATGATGAGATAACGGAGAATTGTTAGATAAGGATTAGTAGAATTAAAAGAGGAATCTTGAGATGGTTTGAAAATGGTTTTGTATTATTTCATGCTATTGTTGTGTTCAGTATAATATGGTGGATATACTTTTCCATCTAACCTGAAAGGTGTTTAAACAAGCCTGAAGTGAAAACTAGACTGGAACATTTATCAAAAAGTCTGAATACCAACGGAAATCGAACCCGCTTAGAGAAATACATAATGCTTGAAACACTGAAATTATTCGAAGGAAATCCAAGAAACTATAAAAGGTTTCTCATACCAATCACCTTATTCTTAATTTTATTACCTGGAGATATTTAAATTAAGTAAAATGTGAGTGATATGAGAAACAGAAGAAAATATGAAAAAAACAAGTATCTACAAATAAAGGGTCTTTCAAATTGAGCGGTTTTTTTATTCTTGAATAAAACACAGATGGCGTCACAAACTTGCCTGGGTCTTATGACATTTGAGAAGTGTAATTTATAAAAATGGAGTCGTATATGAACAATACAACAACGCGTTTAAATTGTTGAATTATTTTATGTATTGTAATTCCGGAAACGGTGATGTTAATTGGCCACCAAGATAATGTGATGTGACACCGTTGGACAATTTTTTTCTGGGGTTACGTGAAAATCCAGGTCTATAAGAATGACCCCCAAGCAATTACTGAGCTAAAGGACGAAATTATTCGCGTTATTGGTGAGTTAGAACCGCAATTATGCCAAAATATAATCAAAATTTTTGACAAAAGAGTGGACATCTGTGGAACTGCAAGAGGTGGATATTTGGCGGATATTATTTTTAGTGTTTAAATGTCATACATTATCATATACTTCAATAACCAATAAAAAGTTTTTTGAAATAAAAGCAAATTGTGTGTTTTATTCAAGAATAAAAAAAAATAAAATTAAAAAAACCGCTCAATTTGAAAGACTCTTTAAATCAGTGTCTGAAAAAAAACGGGAGGGTATATGGTACATACATGCCATCACATCATATTCCTGCTGAAGTATCCAAAAAGGAAAGAGGGTTAATCTTTTCTATCCCGACACACATCCTTCTTTCTAAATATCATTCACTTGATGCAATCATACTTTCCTTGGCCTTTCTGTACTACGCATTTCAATCAAATTTGCACAATATATATTTTTTAAATAGTATTTCTTCATTCATTATTTCTATATGCCCAAACCGTCTGAGTGTTCTTCATATTACACAACATATCAGTTCACATTCAACCTTGATAATTTTATTCCATATTCTGTCATCAATTTTCCCCCCTATGTTTTACTCTCCTAAATTAAAGTTGGTACTAAAATATAATTATGGACTATCATCCTAGAAGATTTTAATACTATCCGGTCTGAGTATATATGTTTTAGTACCCCATTGACTCTGTATTCTATTGCTTCACGCCGTTCGATATCCCTCTTAACTCTTCCATCATCTGAAAAAATTTAACCCAAATAGTACAACTCCTCAATTTGTTCTAATATTTCATTATTCACTCACATATTGCATTTGTATTTCCTTTCACACTTTTCTATTCTACCACCATGTCCTTTGTAAATCGTATGCATTCAATAACAAAAAAAAAGTATTTATAATTAAACCGGTGTCATTAATGGCTGAGAAACGGAAGGATAGATGAGAAAAGAAAGGAAAAACAAACTCTTATATCGTCAATGAAGACAAAAAATGTTTGCAAGCCGGTGTTGTAATATATTGACCATGTATAAAGACGGGCGTTTGTTGATAGGAGAATGGCTAGATCTTAGGTTATTTATCTCCATGTTAAGGTTAAAAAATTACTTCGGTGTCATTGCATGGTAGTTAGCATGTTTACTAGGTTTACCAAGTTATATTTCCGGTGAATTCATATCCGGGTTCGTTGTTCCTTCAAACCTTTTTTCATCTGAATTAACTAACTATCTTAATAGCTATTTAAAATATATTCTTAGAGCGCTCTGAAACTACTATGTATTCTCATTTTTGCTAATATTGAAATTGCGCGATTTTTGTATATAACACTAAGTACTCCATTTACTTTGTTAATATAATAATAAATAGTATAATGAATTAATAAATAGTAAAGGAAGACCTCAAGAACACAGAAGATCTTATTACGAAAAAGTTCCACGACTTTCGATTTGTGTAGACCTTGCATACATACTTGAACATAAAGATAAATAATGCACCAACTACCACAAAATAATAAAACTGTTATTCCTTAATAAAATATTAAAAACACTTATTACCACAGATAATATAGAAAACGATTTTACTGACACCAATAAAACTATCACTGACAACAAGTATTACGAATAAGAAAAATAATATAAAATAATTAACAGCACTTTCGATAAATTTTATAGTGAAATGTCGTAAGAGTTACGCGTCTGCATTACGACTGGCTGTGAACGCGTACTGACATAGTATGAAATACTGAACTGTGGTCTTGAATGGAGAATGCCGTGTCTTGGAAGGAAGACAGCTGATTGTGACAGGGGATTGCGCGCCAAATTTATATAAGTTTAGTTGGAAAGTAATATAAATTCTAAGGTAATTTTAATTGATTTACCACCTATCATGAATGGTATTGTGGAATCAATCACCTGTGTCTCTGGAACGAATTGATTTAAGTGGGAACTTCGCTCTCTTAGAAAATTTGTCTTTTTTTTTCAGTGTAGCGTATTAAGTTATGTCACAGGATTCTATAATTTAGTATTGAAAATGTGTCAAGAGTATGGTAACTAATTCGAATGTGAACGTATTTCGATCAACGCTATCAAAGTTTAGATTGTCATCTTGGTAATAACGATGGTCGCCATTCCCCACGGGAATACAGATGTTTAATATTATATTTTTCCCATTTGGACGCGCATCGGCTCCCAGATATTGGACTATTCTACCATATTCATCCCCATTTGGATGTGCATCGGCTCCCAGATATTGGACCATTCTATTCACCTCTGGGCATGAGACCTTTAAAGTCAAATTTTTTCGCTTCGATATTGTAATTTTCCACCAATCTGAAGGTTACAATTTATTTGAGTAAATAATTCCCCAAGAGGTCTCTATTCAGGCTTGCATCGGCACATCATAAAACCGATTGACTTCTCTGGTCTAGTAGTGTCAAAGGATAGTTTTGTCGCATTCGAAGTTTTCTGCAAAAGTAGGTACTGGTAACTTTCTGAATTGTTTGAACTCTAGACCTCAAGCTGCTTTGAAATATTATGGACCGCACTGCTAGTGACATCAGTCACGGAAGAAAGAAACCTTAAGAAGGTCACCTTGACTCTGTTGTCGTTACCATTCTTTTCATAATCCAGCGTATCGCTTCCGGGAGGAAAATCTCATTGTTTCCTTCTTCTTTAATAAATTACTTCACGATTTTGATGCACTAGTATAGGTCGCGCTGAAATGGTACTTAGTTTGCCCCCGTAAAAGCGGGGGTGGTGGTGGAATCGAATGAAGGTATCAAGAATCAGGAGGATGTTGGTTTAGCTGACGGAAGAATAAGTGTTCTTTTAATATCTTCATAATTATATCATTTTCACTTACTTGTTAATGTTACGTATCTGTGCAAGAGATGAACACTGACAATTGGGACTTGAATAATTTGTATTGTTTAAAAGTTATCTCTTTTATTCTGTATTCTTCAATTAATTTTCCATTCTATCCAATTAAAACACTTATGATTTAAGGAAATGTTTTTAATAAGCGAGAAAAGTAGGCCTCACCTGGACAAATTTTAAACAACTCTTTTTGGAGTGGAAAAAATATGAGGTGTAGTACCCGGCGGTAAGTAATACACACCGGGCTTAAGAAAGAGACTGTCGGCCATAATCGGCTATCTTCGGGTTTGTAGAGCGTCGTCTCTGTTATTCATACTCGTGTTCCCTCGCGAGACTGTTGGCGCATCGTGCGACAGAGACGACGCACTACAAAGCCGAATTTAGCCGATTATGACCAACAGTCTCTTTCTTAAGCCCGATGTGTCTTACTTACCGTAATTTTGAATCGAATGTAGAGGATTGCGGACGCAATAATTGTGTGTAATAGTTACGGGATACAATTATAATCCGAAAAGTGAAAGAGCATGGTTTCGAACCACTTGTAGAAACATACCAAAAAGATTCAAAAGCTTCCGGCCTGAATAAGTTAGAACGAGTATGGACACATACCACGCCCGACACATTTACCGCATAGTTAGACGATGTTACAGTTAAAATTTGATACATCTACCCTCAATAGTATGTTAAATGTTGTTTCGTTGTATTCTGAAATGTTCAAACTTGAACATCATGCGGTTATGAAATTTCCTTCATAAGAAGGGGAAAACCCGACAGAAATTAAACGATACTTAGATAAGTCTGTCTACGGATAATCTTCTCCGTCATATTCCGTAGTGGAACTTAACAGTTTCACTTAGTAAGAATCGATTAAAGATGCCCTTCGTCAAGGTAGACCAGAAGAAGAGCTTATTCTATATACAGTTACATTAGTGCAAGAGCAAGTGTTACAGGATATGAGACTATTAACAAAAGAAACAGCAGCAAAGTGTGGAATTTCCTAAACCACGGTGCTTTGAATTCTGCACGATCATCGTGCCATGAATAAGGTGAGTGCAAGATGGGTGCCAACACTCTTGAGTGCTCTTCAAAGGCAACGTAGTGGTGAATGTTGCAATAATGTTTTAATGCTCTGCGATTCGGAAAAACATAATTGAGTCAATTTTAACGGGGGGTGGATCAATAGTTTTGTACCATGATAGCTCCTAGGGTTTATAACGTATTGTTATCTAAGTGGAAATTATTTACTATTTTAAAGGTCAAATACACATTAATCGCATCGTTTTTTTCTTAGGGCATCATTAAATCTGAGAGAGTGTTGTTGCACCTTGAGAAGAATTGGTGGGGATCTTGTTACCCACGAGTTGTTGCTTTGAAACGCAGAATTCTTAAGGTTTATACATCGTGATGTAGCTATTTGAGTGTTGATATATTTTGTTCGTGACATATTTCTATTATTTCATCGTTACTAAAACTAAAAAAAGTGTATATCTCATCTCATCCGTTTCTAGTGTTTGTTTTTTAATGTTGTTTTCAATAATACGAGTAATAATTAATATTTGTAATTTGTTTTATCAAACACTGTTTATTCCACTTTTTGTAACGGTATAACCCTACCGGTTTCAAGGCTTTCACCTCACCTTCAGGGGAGCACAAACAAGACTGAATTCTGTTCGAACTGGTACCGAGATACACGCTTCTAATAGTTGGGGACATTCGAGTTGGGGACTGGGGGTTGAGGGAGGCATGGGACGACCTGGGTGAGCAGCAGAAAGATTCTTGGTATATATGTGTTTGCCAGATGTTCACCTCGATGCACTGACTTCGACATTTCTAGGGCCTCTAATCCGTCCAATTTATTTCCGTTACTACTGATATGTAAGAATTTGGCATCATCGATAGAAAAAGTATGGTTTTCACGGTGACATTGATTAGCCATTTCAGAATAAATGATTAGCCATTTCAGAATAGAGGATTTGTTAAGGCGGATTTGTGTTCACGAAATCTCTTTTCAAAGGATCTACCTGTCTTTCCTACATAGAAATTATCACAGTCAGCACATAAAAGTTTATACACACCACTGTTGCTAAGTATTCCATTTTTGCCTTTCCCGTTAAATAAGAGTTTTCGAGATTAAAATTAGTGTAAAAAGCTGGCTTTATGTGACTTGGAACCTATAATAAATAATAAAATAATTAATAAACGTGATTTGATCTTCCTTTCTTCTTACTTAATGCTGAACGTCATGGTTCTTTAATTTATCTCAAACTCGGCGCACCACCAGTCTACGTCTCTCCCGGTCTTGTGCTAACATACATTATTTAATATTAAAATAGATCATGTTTACTCTTTTATTTGATTCGTCCATGTCACGAGACAACTTCTTCGTTTAATCTTCTTTCGATTGTTCCCGTGATCAACAGTTTCTCCACACTTTCATAATTCTTTCTAGTAATATGTACAAAGTACGTTAAATTTCTTTTTCTACATTTTGTAGAAATGATTAGCTATTTCACTTAAAACAGGAATTCCTAGTTGATCGGTCAGCATATCTACAATATACGATATCTAAGCATACATCAAACATGATGGAGGAAGAAGATTATATTTTTATATGATTATTGAAGCGAACATTTCCTTATCGTGTAACAAAATAATGAATATGTAAAACACGCTGCAGAGAACTGTAGTAACCAGAAGGGAGTGGTAACAACACGAAGAGAGCCTTATCTTACGGTGGATAGACAACGGCTGATGGTGATGAAAGTGATAAGTCATTTAAGATAGAAAACGCATTATTTACCGTAAAAATATTAAGTAAGATAACTTCTCACGCGATATCGGCAGGACTGTGAAACGAACTATTTAGATTAATCAGATGTACACTTATTTTTTTATATTTATGTTTAAGAGAGAAATGGTAAAATTATTACATCAATCAGAATATTTTTTAATCCTTATTTTTTTCCTTCCATTAATTATCCTTGAACGAATTCCTTTCTTATAGTTCCGATATTGTCAGAAGTTCTGTCATCGAGTTCTCATAGTATGGTTTCAAGATGGCTAAGATACAAGATTATCTTATCAAGACCAACTTCTTTAGGCATGTATCGTATTGTATTACATTTTTGTTATATACAACACAATCTGGTTTATTATCCATGTGGTAGCCTCTTCCAGTCCACCAGAAAGATATTAAAGAGACTTTAAGTGAATACCAGACTGGAATCCTTCTAAAAATTTGGATTCCAACGGGAATTGAATCCGCGACCCCCGTTACGGAAGATAAACGTCTTAAAATCTTAGCTACGGAGGTCGTATGTAGAGCGTATGAAAAAGCGTACAGTTTTTATTTATTTTCTCAAAACAGGCTTAGCCCAATTACATTGAAAAATAAAAGAAATGTTAACATAAAAAAATATATGTATTGTAGATGCATACGTATATACATACAAACATACACATACGAGTATATTCAAAGTCACTTATATACGTTGATGAGTGCTTTCTAACGCGCTCAATCTTAGAAGAAAAATTACTTTTGCTTTTGGTAATGTGATACGATACCATATACTCGTATGTCAATATCCGAAGCAGTCCCGTTCAAAAAGTTAAGGCCCTTCCAACAGGCATAGTAAAAGACCCGTTATTGCGTATGTTATCGAGAACAGTTCTTGCCGGGGCAGTCTAGTGTAATAGTTAGGAACATTTAACGCTAATCTTTGTAATCGTTTTCAAAGAAAGCGGTCAAAATAAATTGTCTTATTTACCGAAACAATTTTTTTCGTTAACCCGGAAATGGTTATTTTGGAAAGTTTTTTGTAGGAAATTTTAGGTAGTCAATAAATCAACTGAATGTTCTTCTTCTTAAACTTTCTATAGACTCAAGAGTCTGTTACTGCAGGATTGTCCTCCTGTGATGCTGAGCTCCAGCTATCTCTCCATCGTTTCGGGGGTCTCCCTGGTGGATGCCGTCTATCCGGCACCCCATGCAGAGCTATGTATGGAATTCTTGTGGAATTCATTCTCTGTACATGCTGGTACTAGTATCGTCGACGCTATCGTCCCCATCTGACCACATCTTGGACCTCACAGACCTCTCGAATTGTGATGTTCCATACACGATCACGCAGAGTTTTCCCAGCAATAGCACGTAGAATGTTGACTGAATGTTGTAATTAAAAAAAACCTTTTTGATAATTAATGATGGAGAAATTGAAAGCCATACAGAAGCCCTTTTAGAAAAAGGTACAAATGGTAACTGAACCCAAAACCCCCGGGCTGGGTGACAAGCATCTCACTGACTAGGCCACGAAGGTCAGGAAAGAATGAGCTATTATATTTTCTGAAATATTTTAAAACATAAAGAATTTGGGTTAAATCGTTTTATCATTTCTATCTTCATCAATTTGTGTGGCATTTGAGAACCAGTAGAGTTAGTAAGTTATACTGCATGTAGGGAGGCAACAATTGTCACGCCCGTTTAACGCCTGCTAGTATTGCTAACAGACGAACTCTCAAACCTAAGTAGTACTTTAATTTTTTTATTTTTGGTTACTATTAGGAATTGAACTGGAAACCCCCGATTCAAAGACAAATGTTTTATCAACTAAATAACGAGGGTCGTTTTTGAATTAATTGTATTCAATGTGAAATAAATTCAGCTTCAATATTAATTTCACTACTTGCTTTAAGTTTAAGGTTTTTTAAGGCGTCAGCAAAATAAGAATGCAAACTTCTGAGAAAACTTTCACTTGAATGCAAAACTTGTTTTTCTGTTGCATTCCGCTTCAACTCAGGTAAATGCATCAGAATAGCTATAATGAAACCATTGTTATGAAATACATTTAAGTCATTAATACATACCATCACAGTTCTCTGTAGTGGTAGGCGGGGAGGCCAGAGCGCTCTACTTTCCTCACACGACATACATCCTTAATCTCTTCCACACCTATACACAAACAAAAAAAAACGCTCTCGACGAGATGTATAATAATTTAATAAACGAAATAATTTTTTTAACTTTTTATAATTTAGTAGTTTCGAGATAACTCTCCAGCACTCATTTGTTTATTAGTTATAATGTTCGGAATACATATTTTTTTAAATAATAGGCCATATCATAACACATCGATCAATAAGTCCCGGGACTAACTACTAAAACAACATTTGTTTGCCAAAATTCTTCTTTATTCATCAACATAGTCTCCTTCAAGAGCGATACATTCATTCCAACGCTTTCCTAACTTTTCTATGCCAGCCGTGTAGAAAATTTCGGCAATCACTTCTTCATTGGAGCCAAATCTCTTTCCCTGGAGCATCTTTTTGAGGTCTGCGAACAGCCAATAGTGACTGGGGGCCAAATCTGGAGAACACGGTGGGTGCGGAAGCAATTCGAAGTTCAACTCATGCAATTTGGCCATCGTTACCATCGACTTGTGACACGGTGTATTGTCCTGATGAAAGAGAACTTTTTTCTTTTTCATATGGGGCCGTTTTTTTGCAATTTCTGCCTTCAAACGCTCCAATAACGCTATGTAATATTCGTTATTGATGGTTTTTCCCTTTTCAAGGTGATCGATGAATATTATACCATGCGCATCCCAAAATACGGAGGCCATAACCTTCCCGGCCGACTGTTGAGTTTTTGGTCGATTCGGACGACTTTCACAGGCTGCTCTCCACTCAGCTGACTGCCGATTTGATTACGGAGTATAGTAGTGGATCCAAGTTTCATCCATTGTCACATACCGACGCAAAAACTCGATACTGTTTACGCGAAATAAACAGTGCCAAACAGCGCTCTGAATCATCGATGCGTTGTTGTTTCTGTTCCATTGTGAGCAAACGCGGCAACCATTTCGAAAAAAACTTTTTCATGACCAAATGTTCATGCAAAATAGTGTAAACATTACCAAATGATATCTTTAGGATGTCAGTTATCTCACGCAACTTTGCTTTGCGATTTTCGATCACGATTTTGAGAGCTTTTTGGTGTAACAGCCTGATTTGGACGACCAGAGCGTTCAGCATCATTTGTGCCTGTACGACCCCGTTTGAAATCAGCATACCACCGACAAATGGTTGTTTTCGACGGAGCAGAGCCCGGATAACACTTCTCAAGCCATCGCTGAGTTAGAATGGCATTTTTTCTCATTAAAAAACAATGTTTTATCAACACACGAAATTCGTTTTTTTTTCATTGTTTTGAAAATAGCAAAAGTAGCGTCACTAAAACCACTGTAACTCAATGACACAATGTCGGTTAGTCCCGGGACTTATTGATCGATGCGTTACCTAAACATTTTTTTCCCAATTGTAACGCTTCAATGTATTCGGATTGGTTTTGAGGATATAATTAAGGGCGTGACCAGAAGACTATTGTTTTCAGCCGCAACTATTGAGTGTTCGGGAATAGAATCACTGGAGTAAGGACGGAATTCTAGGTTCATCTTGGCACGTGTTTGGAACATTATCTCGTTCGTGAAATCCTTACACTCACACACGTCTAGCGAGAGTGAGTGTTGTGAACGATTTTACCAGATAGGACCATATTTTAATATAATTTTTTGGGTTCCATCCGGAATCGAAACCGAAATCTTCGAATAAAAGTTTTACCAACTAGATCGCGGAGATCGTCATTGGACAATAATACGGAACGAATACATCTCTTACATCATACAATAGGAGCATCTGTCACTTATGCATACATCTGCTGGTAACTGGATCAGATTTCATAACTCAAAAGCCGTTATCGAATGACCTACTGTAGTTATTGTCTTATACAATAAAACCTCAATTATCGGAACTAAATTGGGATGAAGGTGGTCAGGAAAACAGAAAATAAATCATAATATTATCTAGTAATTATATATAATTTTTATGATAATGATAATATTAAACACCTTTAAATAATAATAAAACATAAATATTGTATATTCCTATACAAAATTATTTTTTGTCCTTTTCTTAGTCGTCAAATCACGTATACTTTTGAGACATATACGTTGTCTTAAGTCATGTTCTTCTTGTCTCTCAAACCACTTCATTGTTATTTCTAGGTATTCATTTCATTTCCGTGTCGTGACCACCAATTATACAACGTGTTTCTAATAGGAGACATCATAAATCACCCTATTATTATCATCAATCAGATCCTGTCCAGAAAATTTAATCTCGTTGTTTCCGACAAACTAGCATGTGTTGTCAGTCCTGAATATTCCCACACAGTCAATGTCATTTTCGTGGTAGAAACCCCATCGTTGCATGTTAACTTTGCAACTAGCAACCCGTCATTAAAAGCTCTCCAAAAGTAGTTCATTGGTAGTCTTCTATTTACTATCTTTAGCGAGAAATCTATTCAGTCATCAGGTGTTTTTTTTCTTTCCACTCAGAAGACAAGCTTTATTCGGAGAAATTGTTAGTTCTTGTCATGTCTTCATTAAACAATTCCTGAATTTCCATATCGACATTGCTGGTTGATGACCATATAAGGAGTCTAGGGTTTCATACTTGCTTGGTTTTCTATTTATTAGATGCATAATTTCTATGGATCTAGTAGATGGGGCAATACCAATCAATTAATATATTTTCTCCCCTGATGTTGCTTTTATGCATCCTATTATTATCCTCCTCGTTTCATTCATGGTGACGTCAACTTGTCTATCATGCAAGGAGCCCCTCCAAACTGGAGCTGCGTATTTCGCTGCTGACCGGCAAAGCCAAGAATATGGTCACTCTTAATGTGTGTGGTTGTGCACACCATGACGTCCCAGTGAGCTGAAATATTTTATTTCTAGCATCAACTTTATTTTGGTAACCAGTTAATTCTTTTAACCTCAAAATATCAAATTCTTAACGTTTTGAAAGCTGCCATCATCAGACATCTGTTGATTAGTAAACTGTTAAATATTTTTGAACCTACAGACAAATGAATGTCACAATATGTAACAAAACATTTGTATAACCGGCTATTTTCCTGTTTTTCATTTATTTTGTCCAATTTAATCGTCGAGACCGAATACTCAAGGTTCTACTGTATATTATAAGAACACACGGATTTTACTTACTTTAGTGTAATGCCGTGTAGTTAATATATTCTTCTTTCCTCTAAAAGTGTGTCACTGGTATGAATATGAGCAATAAAAGACAGATATGATCAAATATTTAGTTTATCTTTTACTACAGTTAATGACGTTATTGCGGTAAATACAGGTGCCCTCTACTTAAGTTTAACTTTTTGTTCTTGTTTTATCTCTTTAAGTTATATGCTTAAGTAAAATCAATAAAATATAATTCAGTTCCATTGAATATCAAATTTATGAATGATAAATTAATTTAATTGAATAGGATTTTAAAAAATATATACAGGAAGGTAGCTTAGTTAATTATTTGACAAGATTATGATTTGCTTGGAGTTTTGTATATGATAACTTGTGATTATATTTTGAATGTTTCAGTTGATTGTTCAGAAGAAAAGTATAAAATTTGTGACTATGAATTAAGACCACTTTGTCACAGGCCTTACCTAGTGAATTTTTTTTATATCCACAAAATTATGGGTTTTACTATTCTGATATGTTTGTTCATGTTATTTCGAAAAGAAGTAGACCATTAAAATATATTTCATA
Organism: Odontocerum albicorne; assembly: GCA_949825065.1. Lineage (NCBI taxonomy): Eukaryota > Metazoa > Arthropoda > Insecta > Trichoptera > Odontoceridae > Odontocerum > Odontocerum albicorne. Next base: position 14,833,939 of record OX463860.1, on the reverse strand, counting down.
TTCTTCAAATAAATTGATTGTTATAATAACAATATTATAACAACACTATGTGTAGGTTTTTTATAATAAATAAAGGTAAGCTACTTTCCGGATAGCCCTCGTATTAGCCATTAATATGTGTAAACTTCTGTAACTTTCTGTAACTTTCTTTCTTGTATTATTTTTATAATAAGAAAAGGTTAGTTAATTTCAGGATTTGTTAAAGCAGATTGGTGTTCACGAAATCTCTTTTCAAAAGATCTTCCTGTCTTTCCTATATAGAAATTATCACAGTCAGCACATAAAAGTTTATACACACCGCTAATTTATTCTGAAATGGCTAATCATTGTCACCGTGAGAATCATACTTTTTCTATCGATGATGCCAAATTCTTACATATTAGCGGCAACGGAAATAGATTGGACAGATTAGAGGCCCTAGAAATTTCTAAGTCAGTATACCGATCAGAGCATCTGTTGAATAGTTATCTCCCCAAAATCTCCCCGCTCTTGGCCGAAATTATACCTAGCCTTCCTCTCACCCCTCCCGCCTCCATCCGTTGAAGTGTCTATATCGGTGCCAGTCCGAACAGCATTTAGTCTTGTTTACGCTCCCCTGAAGATGAGGTGAAAGCCTTGAAACCGGTAGGGTTATACCGTCATAAAAAAGTGGGATAAACAGTGTTTGTTAAAAATAAATTACAATGTCTTTAAACCTCCACAACGTTAATGCCTTAACTATAAACAACAGTGTAAGTTGAAGCTTCATATCTTATTCGTCCGATGGAAGAGAAGGTGTCTGATAATACGGGCATCATCAGTAACAGTGTAAGTTGAAGCATTATATCTTATTCGTCGGATGGAAGACAATGGTGTCTGATAATACGGGCATCATCAGTAACAGTGTAAGTTGAATCATCATATCTTATTCATCCGATGGAAGAGAATGGTGTCTGATAATACGGGCATCATTAGTAACAGTGTAAGTTGAAGCATTATATCTTATTCGTCCGATGGAAGATAATGGTGTCTGATAATACAGGCATCATCAGTAACAGTGTAAGTTGAAGCCTCATATCTCATTAGAAAAGTGGTAATGTATGAACAATTTGTCGTAAACTACTTGTTAAATCAAATGGCGATTACAATGGAAGGTATTATGACTTTCTTTTTATTTTCTACAAAGATTATGGCGTGCGTACAGGTTATTGATTTCTTGAGCAATAACGGATCACCGCTGCATTTCTTGGTGAAATGAAAACGTACAATTATCTCGGTATTAGCTGTTGCTTTTGTTACACAATTCAATTACATACATAACTAATTGTTCAACTATGGTTAGTCAGGTAAACTAACAATGAACTTTTCAGTTCTTTGAGCACACAGTTAACATACATACCATCACGCTTTGACCCTTTTGGGTAACTCGGGATTGGTACCCACTATAATGGACATATTAAATTTTTTACCAAATATATAAATATATATAAGTTGTGTGTTAGGATAGAGAGATGATGGATGTGACCTTAAGGTTCTTCGTCGTTTCTGGGCCTCGTAGTCGAGGACCCCCTCACTATTCCAACGTCAATTCAGTTAAAAAGCGAAGTTGTACCGTCGAATTTAATTTCTTCTTTTTTTCTTCATTAAATAAGTAAGCCATTGTACACCAGCATACTCACCGGCCACACCACTGCATTGGATCCGATGACACACCGGAGCGAGGTGATCGGAGCACGTTGCCATGATTTTCCTTTTAGAAGAGGTAATAGAAAGTCATGGGTATCCTTATTCTCCCGAACACTAGGCGGAAAAATTCCTGTGTCACTCGAGGAGAGTGGAACGGTGCTGGGTGTCGAACGGACGATCTTTCGCATGAAAGTCCAGTGTATTACCACGCAGCCATGCACTTCAATAACATTAGGTATTTCTCCGTCATTAGATTAGAAAAACATATTTGGTAAGAAAACGGCAAAAAACTTATCAAGGTAGGACGAACTAAAAAGAAACATTTGTATTTTATACCGATATATGATAATATTACATTTGGTTTTAAGTGAAGTGTACTCGTAATTTATTGTTTTAAACTCCATTCATTTATTTTTCAGGTCCTTTGTACATTACAGGTTTCCCTAATTGGTACAAGAACCAAACATAACAAGTACAAAAAAAAAACATGTACAAAACAGTTCAATACTTAAAATACCATTTTAAGACTTAAAAGACTATTGTAAAAATGTATCTGTTACTCTACAACACTATGATAAAATGTAGGCTGTAAGATAATATAAAAAGATTAAATTATTTCAACTACTACACTAAATTCAAGAGATTTTTCCTGAAGGAGCTGAGCGACATGAAATACGTCGATATGAGGATGATGTTTACATATAATCATAAATTTGGATAAAACTTCCCAAAAAGGGTTGTTTGTAAGTACTTCCTAAAGTTGTACAAGATTGGTATAAATGGACACCATATTTGAGAGCTCTTATCAAAATTTATGATTGTACATGAACACTTCACACATACACTAAAAACCGTAAAAATCCCAAGAGAATACGAACTTCACAGAAACTGTTGTATGTAGATCTTCCGATATGTGATAGTAATACGTTCTTAGTGTAGTGACTGTGAAGTATAGTTTTGATAAGAACCCTCAATAAGGGTTGTCTTTAAATGTTTCCTAAAGCTGACCACGTCACTCATATTTCTACACACTTAGAGGTAGACCATTCCATGTCACACGATCAGCAACGGCAAAAGTCCTGTCATAATATCCCACTCTATTGGATCGATTCGGAACAATCGATTTATTCGGTGAAGATGAAATCAACCATAAATTTCTATTCCTCCCCGAAAGAATGTCTCTCAGAAATATTGTAGATTCGAAAGATACAATAAAAACATCAAATCTAAAATTAAATTTAAGAGATTAACGTGTTTTTGGTGGATATACACGATTCCTTTTGAGGATAACTTGTAAAACTTTAAAGAAACATTTTGTCATTGGTGATAAAAAAATCAAGAATTAAATAAATCCGATAATTTTTATAACAATATAAATGAATTTCGTTGACATTTAATAATGGGCTCGTAATTACAAAAATTGCATTTTAAAAGATTTTGACATAATACAAAATGGTTGACAAGATGTTGTTGAAACAGAAAAAAATGAGTAATGGAACGATGAAAGAGATTGATATCTCTATTTGAAGACATTAATAACTTGTTTTTTTTTTGGCATTTATCACATTTTGTAAATTGTTGTCAAAATGATTAGGTACCTACATTTTTTATTTTGTATTTACCACTGTTTTATTTGAGCCCACTACCGATTTCAAAGATCTCCGTCTTCCTCGTCAGGGGAAGATGAAACCGGTAGTGAACTCAAATAAAACAGTGATGAATACAAACAAAAAATTGCCTTTATAACATACTACTTAATTTTTTTATTAAAACAATGGACGCCACTTAAACTACTGATAAAAAGAAATTTCAAACAATTTAAAATTAAGACATCTCCGACCTCCGTAGTCTAGTTGGTAAGATAGATGTCTTCCGACCCGGAGGTGATGGATTTGATTCACGTTGGTACCTAATTAATTAAAAAAAGGTGTCAGTCTGGTTATCACTTCAAAATTTTTATTCTGGTTGGTTGTTAAATAATGTCACAATAAATGCAACGAAAGTGACATACAATACATTACACATTTTTAACGAAAAAAAGGGCGGTTACTTGTTTTGTACATTTTTTAGATTAATTTTCACATGATTTTTTAATTTAGCAGATTTGAATACTTCAAGTCCTTTTGTCAGAAAACTATTAAGTGTGTTGATATATTATTTTTGAATTGTTGCTTCTTTATAGTTTGAGTAAGAAATAACTCGTCAATAATTACGGAGGCGAATCATTTTTTTATTCGCCTCCGCTGTATTTGTCTTTATGCTGTCTCCGTGTTGTTTTTTCCGAGTCTCGATTGTTCGTGGGGATTGACGCGATCGTCATCTTATTTATTTAACACTTTTATTGTAACTACAACCTAGGGGGCTCTTCCAACCAAACAGACAAAAGTAAATGAAGCAAGTTACATGGTCGCAAAAAAAAAACATTCAAATGACTATCTATCCCCACATAATCCATGAACACATTCGTGAGCATATGCCCACAAACTCCACAAAGACGGACAATCACCCGAGCATTCCTTTTCATGTAAAGTGACATATCATCAATCAAAGGAAAAGGAAGGGATGGTGGAGAGGAAAGGAAAAAAATCAGAAATGAAACACGTTATATTATCACTGACTATAAATTAAGATCTTACCATTGCGATCCATAATATAAAGTCTATAATAATTTAAATAAAACAATTGTTTGACAGAAACATAAGAACATTTATATATTATTTTAAGGTTATTTTAAACAAAATGATGAGCTAAATCTGTTTCCGGAATGAAACTGGTAATGTTTAATAATGTAGAATATGAAGGAAACGAAATTGGTAAAGTTATAGTGTAAAATGAGAGAGTGACTCAAATAATTGAATGATAATATAAATGCTAGAAAAACCAACCATTCTCACTCATTATAAACTGCTTTCTCGTTTTAATATTTGTATTTTTCTGTTCGCCATTAAAGTCAACTCGTCTTAATAAATATATTATTTGCGATTGTTATTTTGTCTTATAAAGTTACAGCTGTCAAATAATATTTGAAAATTAAGAATGTTCTAACCCCATCCCAGAACAAATCTTACCCGACTTCACGCTGAACAGCGAGAAGAAACCCTACAACACCACATCCTCGCTTGGACCGTGAAGTTCTATAAAAGCCAACAAAATCACAGCAATCCCTTAGTCGCTGCCCTGGGGGCTTACGAGAGTAAATCCGATCTACCCTTCCGTTATAAGCACAGGCTCCCGAAGTATTATCTGTTGCCTGACTAGTCCACCTACAGTATTAGCTAGGACGACCAAGGTCTGAGTGAATGTGATGGAATACAAGTAGCCTGAACGAGTGGACTTGTTTTTGCTGAATAATTAGTGTAAGAATTGTTATCTAGTTATAAGTAGTATGTAGGTGTTAATTATTTCTAAGATCTCATATATTAAGATTGAATAAATAAAATAAAATGATATGTAGGAAAATAAGTTTAAATAAGTTCATAAATTATAACATATAATTAAGATTAGTTAAGTAATAAATTTGTATATAGGTATAGCCTTGACAAATGTTTGTATAGTAATTTACTTGTTTAATAAAAAAAAAAAAGAATGTTCTAACTATGACATTAATTAAATATTAACTATTAAACGGAACTATAAGAACACACGGACGTAAGTACAACCGATTTTATATTGTTTGACATTAGGGGCCTTATGGTATTTACAAACATTCGAAATACAATTGAACTGAAAGAAGTGATGAAAATTTAATTGTAAAATGCAAATATGTACTGTAATTTTATTTTAAGTCATAAACTCGGCAGTATTTTTTCAATATAGTTATTAACGTATTCAAAATTAGACATATACCGACACTACTGAATTTTGTACCCAGAAGGTCTCTAAAATGTGAAATGTATAATTATGTAATATCGTAATAAAGTATCAGTCTTTAATGACCTTAAAAACCTTTTAAAGAGTTAACACATGAGTTCTTATAGTCTATCATAAATACGTCAAATTGTCTCATTATTATAATATTGAAAACTTAAAGAAATTATCACAGTGAGTTGCAAACTCTTCAAAAAACCAAATAACTAAAAAAATTTAAAAAGTCAAATACAGGGTGACGCCATATCTCCAATACTATTCACAAATGCATCGAAATAATGTTTGAAATATTGAATAGGAAAATCAGGGTAATGAATATAAACTAGAGGTTACACCCCTGAGTGCCCGGGGTCTAACCAGTAGTGGCGTTGCGCACCCTTCACGCCAAAAAAGTCACTCCTGTACAAAAAAACGAAAAGAAAAAAATGCTGAATAGTAACAAAAAAATAGATAACCATATATCACATTTAGAAATACATTTAATGTTATCTTATTAACAATATGTTACATTTAGAAACACATTTATTTTACTTATTTATACATGACAAGATATCTGATAACTACATAATTTATGGAAAAACAACAGGTAATTTTAAGTGGGCACACAATTTATGTGAATCTGGGTTTGTTGTCTTTCATTTGTCATCTCCACTAAACTAAGCTTTTGCCTGTATTTTACTGAGGATATATAACACGGAAAAATCAGTTGATGTTTTTTTCCGATTATTACTTATTGATTTTTATAGTTACAATCAGCGGCTGCTGGTCTTGAGGTGCGTTGGTGCGCTGAACTGGATAAATAATTCGCAAAAATTAAATTATATATTCGCAAACATGACTTCCAAAAAAGTTAAATATTTGTATATATTAAATTTGTATAAAAATACTGACAAATAGTACGAGTATTACACACGTATATTTGAGTATTGCGATGTATGGTAAATACATAAATTTAACTTAAATGTTTAAAATATTATTTTTGTATAGAAATATATATATTTTTTCTATCGAAATACTTATGAGTATGTATGTCGAGCATTCTCAATGTTAGCTGTCAATGCAGACAATTGCTAGTAGGAAGATTTGAAAGTATAATTTATTCAACTGTTGTTGAGTTTTTTCCTCACTCAATGACCCTTCTTGAAATGTATACATACACACCATCACGCCATCTCTCTTTCGGTGTAGGCAAAGAGCACAGAGTGCCAGATTTTCACACACAGTGTAGGTCTTAAACTATGCATGCAACTTGCAGGCATGAATTTCGTTAAAACCTCATTCACTAACACTCCTGTTTTCTATGTAAATTCTAATCTTGCTGGACAATGTTTGGCATGCAACCAGAAATTACAACTGATACGTGAATACTTAGATGCAATACTATTTATCCATATGGACCTTGTCTTTTCAGCCTTGCATCAATAATGACACAAGAACTAGCTGCAGCGTTGATTGACCGCATTCATAGAACAAACAACTAAAAAACAATTAAGAATGTGTGGAAACCAAATTCTCGAATGCCAACTTTCGTTAGTCGAGAAAAACGTTGATCGATAATAGGATATTGGGCTACCACAGATCAAGGATTAAAGTAGACGGGATACAAATGCACGGATTTGGAACTTTATTATAAAGACTTGAGTTCTTCATAAGTTGTTATATGTACCCAAAAGTCCGTACTTCTTACTTGATTTTAACTGTACGACCCTGAATGTGTTTTTAACAAGTGTTTTGTTCAAGTCATTGATAGTTCAATAATCAATAAACTTGTTTTCTTTTAACATTTCTCGTGTTACGTTCCAATGATAACTTATTGTACGAGTATCTTTTCTATTTATTATGCCGAAAACATCCTCTTTAGAAGGAAAAACCTTTGCCTTTAAAGTTATGTTAACCAGAACCGGTTTGAGGTGTTTTGATGCCCAAACTAAAACAACGAATATTTTTTTAATATGCTATAGAAAAAAAAACCTTAGTAGAATTCGTGGATTGAGATCATAATTAAATTTATCAATATAAATTAATTAAACGTACAATAATTCATTAATTTTCTTTTATTTATTTGTTCATTTTATTCCTTACATGATAAGGATAAACATAATAAAAACAAAGAAATACAATAGTTTAAAAATATTCTCCTCAATAATTATGATAAATGACGTTTCTCTTCCCTCGCCATGCTTAATTTTGTATGCTCATATACCGACAACTTACTGGCTGACTAACTTAGTGTCAATCAAATACTCTCATCATTGAAAAAAATTATTTAAAAAAACTAACTTAAAAATATATGAAATTTACACATTTCTTTAGTTTAAGGAAAAATAGCAACACGTTACTAACAAAAAATGTTCCCCTGAAATAGGCATGAATGAACTAAGATTAAGAATTTTGATATATTGTAAATGTTTAATGTTAATTGGATCTATAAGGGTTGTTTTCTAGTGAGTCGGGATCAGAAACATGTTTATTTTGTGGGGGGTTTTGAGAAAAAAACAAGGGAATTTGATTTTGTTTAAATGGCTTTTTGTATCAACGACATCTATGTTCTTAAAGACATAAATTAAATAGAAAATTATGATATTCTGTTTTTCTGTCTAGACAAGAGAGAAAAAAACGTGATAGAGGTGACGTTACTAATACTATAGTCCGACGAATGAAACTTGATATCCAATAAATGACACTTCCTATTGTCCCACTGCTTTTGAATAAACCCTCAGATTGACCAGTCCATTTATTTAATGACATTTATGAGATATATTTAATAAATACAACACGTTTTTAAATATATACTTTATTACAAAACATTCAAATAATCTATTGAGGGTTGTTGATATTGTGTTGTTGTTGAATACATATATACACGTACCCGGCGATAAGTAATACACATCGGGCTTAAGAAAGAGACTGTCGGCCATAATCGGTTAACTTCGGCTTTGTAGAGCTTCGTCGTCGTCTCTGTCATTCATACACGTGTTCCGTCGCGAGATTGTTAGCGCATCGTGCGACAGAGATGATGCTCTATGAAGCCGAAATTAGCCGATTATTGCCGACCGTCTCTTTCTTAAGTTCGATTTGTATTACTTACCGCCGAGTACTGTACATACATATTTACGAGTGCGCCGTTTCCCTGTCGTGGTATGCAGAGTGAACAGAGTGCCAGACATTCCTATCATGACTTATTTTTCGCTTCTTCTATATCCACACACCTTCCCGTAAAACTCCTACGATATGTCTGAATTTTTACGTTTCCTTCGATTAAATCAGTCACTTGAATTAACCATAATTTCCTCAATTTTTCACTATCACGCCTTCCACTATTATGCGTAACGTGTATTTGTTTTAGTAATCTTTTTTCATTCATTCCTTCTGCATGCCCAACCCTGTGTATTCTGATCAGTACATGCATATTTATGTCATCTTTTCGGATCCTTTCAGTATTTTTTCCACCCTCATGTTTCAATCCTATATGTCTAAGTTGACGTATACATCAGTATTTTTTAATCGAACTCATATAAATGCGAAATGTGTATGCCATAGTATATTTTAAAAGTCTAACATTCTGTTATCTTGGTCTTCACCTAACATATAAAGAAGATGCAATTCTTTATTTTCAATTTACTTGATCTTTGTTTTTCTCACTCAAGTATACAAAATCTTAGAATAGTAACGGAAAGCTATTTTGTTCTCGCATAATTGATCGCCTGAAGCAATACTTTAGTAGCCTCACCCTAACCTCGACCCTGATACATAAATTTAACTCACTAAAAATTATTTGACCTTAACTATTACCTTCCATTTATTTTATGTCAAACAAGAAAAATGTGTTATCGCAAAATGTCAAAGATATATAAAAAGAAAACGTTTGAAAGGTATACTTTAAAAGTCCTCACATAATTTAACATATTTTTGTCGTGTTAAAATGACAGAGATGTACAGTAAATTATTATTTGTTTGAAATAATATGGTTATATACGAGTATTATTAAAATATTAATTATCCAAAAACCGGAATTACTGATATTGACACGTAGAAAAGTGTGGCCGGGAACATTTTTGTTTTTGGACCCATTAATTAACTTTCTTGGTAATAGAAGTTAATTGTTTCGACCAAACGAATAACAATTAACTTTGTATTTTTGTTGCTGTATATAATGTATTTTCAAGTTTTTGTGTAAATAGTATTATTTCTTCATACTGTACGTAACTTCTTCTTTCAAGCTTTGTATGTTATTGGGTTTGACCTGTATATGTAAGCTTTACGAAAAATAAATAAATAATGTGTATAAGTATTATTTCAGACGGATTATTTTACCAGTCTGAGGCTTTTTTTTCCTTTCAATTATCATCGAAAATCAAATCTGAAACCCTTGGCTGAAAGTCAAACACCTTGCCAACTAGGCCATGTAGGTCGTTTTTTGCAATAAAAATCATTTTCCAAAGAATAAGAGAGAGAATAGTACATTTTTAAATATTTATTTAGTTTAAACTTAACCCATTTTCTTATCAGGGGAAAGAAAATATTATTAATTTTGTATCAATAAATAATGCTTGGCTTCTTCAACATCCAATACGATTTCTATGACTTCCAACCAATACTTTTTTTGAAAATTCATTCCGTTGAACTCAAATGATACCAGAATGCATTGAACTTGAACTTTCAGGAAAGGTTATTTATTTCAAAAGGATTACAAGTCTGGTTTTCACTTAAGGTAACATGTTTCTGATTTGTAGGAAGAGATAGCTAACTTGTACTAAACCTATCAAGTTGCGTTTTATACAACGAATACATGAGTTGACGATGAAAATGGATTTTTGCATTCGAGGTATGTAATATTATTCCGTCAAGGTTTTGCTAGCAGCTACTACAGACTGCGTAATCTGTTTATACTGTGTTAAGCCACTTTCTCACCTGTGCTTATGTAACTATTTACCTTACTCACTGCGTCACTATTCAGTAGTCCCGACTTGTTGAAAACGAAGGATTCTCAAAGCTGCCGTGCAATAACTCTGTGTAAATATTATTAATAAACACTTTGATCTCTCCAGAACGCTCGTTGTGAAAAAAGGAAAAAAATGTAAAATCTAAAAACATGTTGCCTAAATAGCACAATATTGTCGATAATAAATAAGATAGTTTTAGTTTCTAATAAAAAGTGTCGTACTGTTTTTTTTCATTATTTTAAATAAACTAATACGCTTTGTAATAATTCAATTACAAAATTGAGATAATTTAGTTTTTCATCCACGTTCTGATGTACTGTTTAATAAATAATAATCACGAGTGAAGATTTAATCAGGTGATGTGTTGGACCAGTATTGTTGTGTTTGACGTAGTTTTTTATTTGGAAAATCAATAAAGAATGTGTTTTGTAGAATAGTAAATTATTTAGCCCAGTGAATATTTTACATACAAGCAACGTTTTATAACAGTTCAGATAAGTAAAAACAAGTCTGAAATCGTGCATAGCACGGGTTAAGCTATTGATTTTATAATAATTTTATTTTCCTACCATAAAACTCTATTATACTTTCATTGTATAAAGTAAAATCTGATTGGTTTATTGCCTTGTAGCAATCTCTTCCAAACAACCAGGAAATTAGTTGTTAAAGAGGTATTTACCACGAGAATTAGCGTAAAAAATCAATTTTTTTTAATAAATGGGTGCTAATCTAAATTGAATCCGATTTTCCATGTTGAAAGACAAGTGTCTTACCAACTAAGCCATGGACGTCATATTAGGGTTCGAGTCTTTTTTTTTAATTAAGGTCTCTTGAAAATCTTTTTAGTTGGTTGGAAAAGATAGTTAAATAACAATAAATCAGTTGTACTGTAATAATGATAGTTATAAAATAGAAGGTAATATGTACATTGTCTACTATGACATCGTTTATCGATCTTGAATCAAATTTGAGAAGCACTGGAGTTCAATTGATGCGGTGACGTGCAATTCAAAAGGACCGAGCCGGTACTAAATGGGCTACAAGTGAATACTCGTAGATATGAAAATAAAAAATAAAAAATATTACTTTCAGAATACTTCGAACGGAACTATACCAACAAATCTTTTTAGAATTGGTTCTACTCGAGCGAGAAGTGCTGTTATCGAAATGAAATGAAAATCATTTTTCATATACATAGCAAGCAATTCAATAAACCGAGAAAAATAAGGAGTTTTCGAATCTCGCGTGTTTTTGTATCATAAAGTTGAAATTGAACGTCAAATGTGTGACATACGAGTACGAGTATATCAAATTGCAATCATTTGTAATACGCGCATATTGACATTTTTATCCCTTAACAAAACCAAAATATGACCTATTAATACATAAATATATACCATAATACATAAATATATACGCCATTTCCCTTTCGTGGTAGGTAGATATGACAGATTACCAGATTTTCCTATCTCGACATACATTGTTCGCCTATTTTATAACCATATACAGGGTCTTTCAAATTAAGCGGTTTTTAAAAATTAATTTTTTTTTAATTCTTGAACATATTATGTATTTAATTCTTGAACATATAATTCTTGAAAACACACAATTTGCTTTGATTTCAACAAACTTTTTATTGGTCAATGAATGTATGACATTGAAACACAAAAAATAATATCCGCCAAATGTCCACCTCTTGCAGCTCCTCAGATGTCCACTCTTTTGTCAAAAAAATCGATGACATTTTGGCATAATTGCGGTTCTAACTCACCAATAACGCGAATAATTTCGTCCTTCAGCTCAAGAATTAATTGGGGGTCATTCTTATAGAACTGGGTTTTCACGTTACCCCATAGAAAATAGTCCAACGGTGTCAGATCACATGATCTTGGTGGCCAATTAACATCACCGTTTCCGGAGATTACAATAAATAAAATAATTCAACAATTTGAACGTGTTGTATTATATACGACTCCATTTTTATAAATGTCATATATTACACTTCTCAAATGTCACAAGACCCAGGCAAGTTTGCGACGCCATCTGTGTTTTATCCAAGAATTAAAAAAAAACCGCTAAATTTGAAAGACCCTTTACCTTCTAACACAATTCTTACGATTTCTCTATCTTCCCTTTTTTCAAAATATCATTCTGTAGATCTAATCATACTTTTCTAAGTCTTCCTCTACCACGTTTTCTACTTACATTTGCATTGTATATTTGTTCTGCTAGTTTTTCTTCATTCATTCATTCGTTTCACATACCCAAATCATCTCAGAGTATTCTTCTTAATCTTACTTATCGCATCAGCCTTAATTTCACATTCATTCATGTTACAAATATCTCGGTCCTGCAACGTTCCAACTGTAAACCTATAGAATATATGGTTGGAAAGGCGAAATCGCGATGGAACGGACATGTGATACGCATGGACAATCATAGGCTCCCAAAAGACGTCATGTACGCGGAAATGGTGGCGGAGTCGCTGACTTTATACAGGGTGTTTAAGGACTGGGAGCAGGTGGCCTCAGGACCGTGAAAGATAGAGAGCCGTCTATTCTCGGGCTGATGGCATCTCAACGGCTAGACGTGTGAGAAACTCAGAAGGATTCACATATATGTAACATCTGCGGGAGGGAGTGCGCGTCTAGGATCGGACTGTTTTCTCACAGAAGATCACATGATCGACATGAAAGAGCAGCTCAAGATTTCATTCCATATTCTGCCATACATTGTCATCCCATGAATTCTTCTCAGTGCACGCATTTCTACAGTATTTATTCGGCTCCTCTCAGTCTTTTTTTACGTTCGAAGGATAATGTTTGCAAAATTACCATAATAAACTAAATTATTAAAGTATTTGAACAAACGTACACAGTTTTGAAACTATATTTAAAGTATATTATTTATATATTATAAATATTGTTTTAAAACTTTGTACGTTTGTTCGTAAGGCATTAACATTGTGGAGGTTTAAAGACATTGTAATTTGATTTATCAAACATTGTTTATTCCACTTTATGTAACGGTATAACCCTACCGGTTTCAAGGCTTTCACTTCATCATCATAAACAAGAGTCTTGTTCGTGCTCTCTTGATGATGATGTGAAAACATTGAAACCGGTAATGTTATACCGTTACATAAAGTGGAATCAACAATGTTTGATAAAACATATTACAACATTTATAATATTTAATTAGATATATTCGTAGTTATTTTAGTAAACCCTTCACAAAAACAGAATTTCTCAAAAATAAGTCAGGCAGTGGGAAAGGGTCTCATGATTTTGATTAGGACTTTAAGTGTTAATAATATTTCATCTATTCATAAATCAATTCTATATAAAACATGCAAAAAAACAATAACACGGAAAAATATATAGATCGCATCCATCGTTCCTATATGCATCGCTTTACTGTATATTCGTTTAGATTATCGCAGCTTTTTTGTACTGTTTTACTTGTTTTTCAAAATTTTAAAACTATATACATTGTAACAAAATATAAAGCTTGTTTTAAACTAAAATAACGACATTAGTAACCAACGAGTGGTTAATTAGACTTGCTAATATTTCAGTTGAATATTTGTTACTATGCGCTAGTCGCTACCGCCACCCACCCCATATGATATAAAGGGGGGGCGCAAAGTTGAATGAGATAGCAGAAAAGGTTAAAGATGTTGAAATATAAGATCCTCCACCCTTTGCCTTCGTTTTAGGAAGCAAGCATGACCGTCGAAATTCAAAATTATTTTTTATTTTCATACAATAATTTAGGCCGATAAGAATGCGTTTGCAACACGATAAAATATTGTTAATTTATGGAAATAAAAACGACTCTTGCAACATTAAACAAAATAAAGCATTTGCTAAACATAAATTAAAAACACAAACATGAAACAAATTTACAAGATTCAAGTACAAAAATAAAACGAAATGCAGCGCCCAAAATCCACCTTGAATTTTTAATAATTATACATATTTGAAGAGAAGTTGTTTATTTTTATATTCACGTTTTTTTTTTCAATTGAGAGTATATGAGATAATGATGAGTGTGTAGAAGTATGGGATAAGATCTGGTTGGCTGGAAGAGATTGTCGCCTGGCAATAATCCGGTCAGATTGTTTGCACAACGAAGTATTAAATAAATAAATAAATAAGATAACATTTACTTTGATTAAAGACATGTTTAAAAATGTAATTTCGTTGTATACAGTACAACCTGGCGGGCTGATTGCCGCCATGTGGCAATATCTTCCAGCCGACCAGAAACATGTTAAAGAGGTTTTAAGTGTAAATCAGACTGGAATCCTTTTCAAAAAAATCTAGGATCCAACAGGAATCGAACCCGCAACCTCCGGGCTGGGAAACAAGCATGTCATGAATTAGGCCATGGAGGTCATCGTAAAATCGGCTTTTTCCATAGTTCATTCATCTCTAAGAGATTGCCTGTGGCTCGATTTTGACGGACACCAACTAGTAAATAAAAAATAAATCAATCTTGATAAATAGCCTAACTAGTCAAATTGATTATTCAAGTAGTGGAAATAAAAAATGGTAATTAAAACCATTTTTAATTTTAATTATAATTAACATATACGTTCCATTTATAATACGTCATTAGATGCCTCCATTTAGGTCGATCTATATTCTGGAATTTCACGTTCTTCGAAACTGTGACTGAAACATATTCGAGATTACACGGCTATTGTACATACACATATATAAACTATCACGTCATCTCCCTGACGGTGTAGGCAGAGACAACAGAGCTCCAGACTTTTCTATCTCGACACACATCCTTCGCCTCTTCTACATCCACACACTTCATGAAACTACTACGATTCCTTTGACTTTCTACGTTTCTTTCTTTCAAAATATCAATAATTTTATCTAACCATTTTTCCTTGGTCTTCCTACTTCACGTCTTCACATATTAACAATTTGTATTGTTAGTCTTTCTTCATTCATTATTTCTACATGTCCAAATCATCTCAAACTATCTTCATCACCTTACTCAACACATCACCCATAAGTTCACATTCAACCTTGATTGCTTTCTTCCGTATTCTGTCATACATTGTCACTCTGTGTGTTTTTCTACGTACATACATTTCTAGAGTATTTACCCAGCTTCTTTCAGTCTTTTTCCACGTCCACGTTTCATTCTCAAACATCAAAGTTGGTACTAAAATAGTATTATGGACTATCGTTTTAGTATATTTTGATACTATTCGGTTCGAGTATATATGTTTTAGTACCCTTATTCGTTCCACATGCCCGAACTATTTCCGAGTATACTTAATATTATTCAACACATCAGTCTTCAGTTCACATTCATCCCTTATGGTTATTGTAATATTTTATTTCACGGTCGTTGAAAAATTAACCCAGGAGTCTAGAAGAAAGGAAAAAGAAACAAAAGAAAGGGACGGTTCATTCTAGAACCATATTAACAAAGACATATTTGATTCTTACAGACTATTCGAGAAAGATAGAGATAGGATTCTTCTTGCACCACTTCACAATTTTGTCATACAATTATTTTTATTTTTTTACATGAATTACTAACAAATATTCAACAAAAAATCAACAAATCATTCAAAATATCAACACCAATATTTAATTCATTGCAAAAAATAAAAATATTGTATTATATGAGAGAATGCAAATATCAATTTATGAGACATCTGTTAATAAAAATGGCAAGTAAAACATTCCATTGTGGATTTAGACATCTATTAATGAAAACGTGAAGCACAATGTTAAAATGTGAATTAAGATATCTGGTAGTTAAAGCGTCCAACAATACAAAAAAAAATACCAACTAGTGCATAAAGATACTTTTGCTTAATCAAATGCAAATCGTTGTTGAGAGGTGTCATTGAATTAATAAACGAGGATTTTTCAGTTCTTAATTTACATATTTATTTTGACCTCAACATAAAATATAAATTTAACAAATGTCACAAAAAAGCAAAACAAATGTTGAGTTTATCAGTCGTTAGAGGCTAATAAAAAAAGGATTTTGAAATACATAACCAATTCAAAAGTAAAAAAAAAAACTTGTCTCTTTCTTCCTTTCAACCAGTTTAGCTCCTTCTGGTATGAAATAATGTGATAGTACTTTTTCAGGTTAAAAATAAATCTAAGACAAATATTTTGAAGACGCTGTAATTTTTTCAGCTGTTCCTCCGTTGATTTTTTTCTATTCAAATTTTAAGCGAAGTTCTTAAAAAAATATTGTATTGTATTACACTGATGGTTTTATTTTAATGTTGCAATCTCTTCCAACCAACTAAAAAAATGTTAATAAGACCTTCAAATGTTAAGAAAAAATGTCAATCAAAACTAGACAAAAATCATTTATTAAGAAAATAGTGCCAATGAGAGTCGAACGCACAATTTCCGAGTTGAGAGACACGTGTCTAATCAAGTACGCCACACAGGTCGTTATAAATATAAAAAAAATATTGTTGGAAAAGTACTGCTGGAATTCCATTATGTTTTTTATCAACATTTTCTTCCTTTTCCAGATCATCAAATACCTTACAAAATCTAAGCTTGTTAAACTAAAAAAAGTCTTCCAACCAACTGAACAAAAGTTTCAAGGTATTTTAAACTTGATTTTTCTTATCGATTTTACAAATTTAATAAAAAATATTTAAAAAAAACTGTTGAACAAAAATAAAAATTGCACGAAATGGTCGTACTGTTTTTTCAAAGTGAAAAAATGTCAAAAGTAAGTGTCAAATTGTCCAACGAAGATTGTATAAAAATTAGTATTTAATGGACACTCGTAAATTTAAATATATGGCGTCAAAACTTTTCATATCATTAAACGCTGTTTGTATACACATAAATAATGAGTTTCAAGAGGTGATTAGGATCAAACGAATCACCATGTAATATTCTCAATTCATTTAAGTTAACATTTCCAAGCAATATTTTGTCTTATTTTTCATTTAAAAATTGTAAATGGAAAATTCGTTTTTGATCAACTGTCGATAAAAATATAACACATTTATTTTTATTTTCTTCTCTTGGTCGTTCGCTCAGTTCTGAGGATTATACTGAATATGGTTATCAACCATCTCTCTTTTGTAAAAGTGATCTCTTGCCCTATGAAGCGTCTTCTGAAATGAGTTTTGACCTGGTTACTCCTGAGTTTTTGACCTGGTTACTCCGTCAGATGGGTGATTGGCCAATGTTTAATTTTACTTAATCATATTTTTCTCTTCATGGTCATGGGCAATATGTCCAAAGAATCAGAGAACTAGTAGGTATATTACCGACAATATGTCAGTGACTCTCACTTCTAAGAGATGTAAAGAAAAGTATTTAAACAATACATTATAAATGCCTACGATGCGATAAATGGGACCAATCTCAAAATATCAAATTAATAGTAGATATAGCACAAAGCTGCTTCTTTAAAATTCAACAAAGGCTTTCAATCTCGATTTACGTATACGAATTCCTACATATTAGTTCCTGCAATTATTCGTACTTCTCTATAATGTTGAAGCATGACCATTTACTCAGACCACCACAAATATACTAGAAGTTTTTTGAAATGTGATGCTTTCGAAGAATACGAAGTCTCATGGGTTGACATTATCAGTATTACGCCATTTCCCTGTCGGGGTAAGCAGAGAGGATAGAGCACTGATCTCTTCTACATCCATACATTTTCTAATACAAAGCTTACGATTTCTCTGATTTTCGACGTTTCTGTCTTTCAAAATTTGATTCACTTCAACCAACCACACTTTCTTTGATCTTCCTCTCACGCGTCTTCGATTCACATTTGCACTATATATATGTTTCGTTGACACCTTGAAATAGACTGACGATATAGAATTTTTTATTATTAATCATCAAAAAGAGAAAGCTAGAGTACTATATATTATGCAAGGAGAAAAATATGAGGTCTTTCAATAAATATTGCAGGGAAAATTCAAGGCAGAAGAGATACGGGAAGAAGACACACTCCTATTTAAATGACTAACAGGAGTGGTTTCACTATGCTACTTTATCTTTGTTCAGAGCTGCCGCCTCAAAGGTCAAGGTAGGCACGATGAACGCCAACCTTCGAAGAGGAGATGAGCTTAAAAGAAAAAGAAGGCTTTTTACCAGAAAATTGATCGATTGAAAGAAATAGGAATTCAAAATTCGTTGATGCTTTAGAATTGCTATATTATTCCATCCATCAATCCTGTCATGCATCTAATGACTGAGTAGCCTCATGACTCATATGATAACTTTTGATAACTCAATCCTGTCATGTATGAGTAGCCTCATGACTCATATGATAACTTTTGATAACTCAATCCTGTCATGACTGAGTAGCCTCATGACTCATATGATAACTTTTGATAACTCAATCCTGTCATGACTGAGTAGCCTCATGACTCATATGATAACTTTTGATAACTCAATCCTGTCATGACTGAGTAGCCTCATGACTCATATGATAACTTTTGATAACTCAATTCTATTCATGAACTCCGCAATTCAAAGAGCAGTTGTAAAGGGTATTCAAATTGCGTCTCTCACTTGGTCAACAACGCATTGGGGCTATTCTTCTTGTGCATCGTCCTTCCACGCTTCCAGAGACCACAATATGTTATTCATGCAAACTTATTTGATTGCCTTTTATTGGTCATGGCAGCCTACGAGAGATGATGAAGATGCAGCAATCTCTATTTCAGATGAAGAATATTTTTTAAATTTATTTATGCAAACAATCTTCCATCTGTATCGTTCAGCATTGATCTTCTTCTTGAATAATGCCTGTGACCTCCTATAATTAAATCAGTATATCCCAGTATCAAGTGATGTCCACTTAATAAAATGTATTTTAGTTCTGTTCACATTTGTAACATATCGACTCACATGGGTTGAAGTGTTTGTACGAGTAGTTGGTATTTTGACTATACTTAAAGTAACTCTGCCCGAGACACATGTTATCTAGTGAGATACAATGGAGTAAAACTTTTTACAACTAAATGAATATTTACAATAAAATGAAAATTAGATATGTAATAAGCGAGTTAAGGATTTAAATTGAAAATGGTGAATATTGAGGTTTTTAAATTGAAAATGATAAATAATTTGATTTTGGTTGATAAAATT
The DNA here is from genome assembly GCA_949825065.1 of Odontocerum albicorne. Lineage (NCBI taxonomy): Eukaryota > Metazoa > Arthropoda > Insecta > Trichoptera > Odontoceridae > Odontocerum > Odontocerum albicorne. The sequence goes on along the minus strand of OX463860.1, from coordinate 14,814,327 downwards.
TATGATGTTATTAGTTTTGAAAGTTTTATTGAGGCTCAACAGGTAAGGAAGATTTGCGGAAAATAATTTTGTTGTTTATTTCTGAAAGGTCAACAGCAAAGTGTTTTAAGAACCAGTGAAAAATATATCCTCGAGATCTCCTTTCTCCTGGCTACACGCACACAAGAAATAATCTCTAATATGTAGTCTGGTCAGGTGGATAGGCGAACAACAATGTCATACTTTCAAGGCGGTCATGATGATTGCCAACCTCCGAAGATGAATGGAACTTAAAAGAAGAACAGTACAATACAATTATTAAAAATCTAAGAATTTCAGATCTTAATAATTAAAAAAATCCTTTTTTTTTACTTCTCGATCAACGAAGTATGGGGCAAAAGACGGTCAGAAGAATTTCAGATCTTAATAATTAAAAAAAACCTTTCTTTTACTTCTCGGTCAAATGAAGATTTTAAAAACAATCTCAAATTTCGTCATTCTCGGAAAATGAAAAGTCTACAGATTTTTTCATAGAAACAAACAAAACACGACGCATTATGAATATTTATTGAATTTTAAGTTGACTGTACACAAAGTGATCAAAAGTCAAGACCATTTCAAAGTTTTATTTAAAACAAAACACAATATTTGACGTCATTAATTGTTTGTTTATATGCACAAAAGGAGAATGTGGTAAATAAGGAAAGCCATTCTTGCATACTAATTTGGCTTGAGGTGCTGAAAACAAAGGGCAGGGTATTTCCCTGACTAAAGAATTATTTTTATCTTATTAGTAAGCCATTGATCTTCCATCTGGGGATTTCGGGTGGTTCTAAAAAAACGGGTCCTAGACCCGAATTCACAGTCCGGCCTTATTATTTTATTTATATTAACACTTCATAGCAAAAAAAAAACTGGTGGGCTTATTGCCAGGCGTCAATCTTTTACAGCCAATCAGACAAAAGTAAATAAAGCAAGTTACATGGTCGCAAAAAAACATTCAAATAACTATCCATCCCCACGGAATTCATGAATATATACGTGAGCATACATACGCTCATAAACCTAACAATGACGACTAGCCACCCCCAAATATACATTTTCATATCAAGTGAGATGTTATAATACAAAGGAAAAGAAAGAGATGGTGGAGATGAAATAAAAATGTAACACGTATTACTGGCTGGTGATTAAGAGTTTTTTTAGTCACTTCTTAAAGCATGCCAATTTATAACTGGTTCCAGAGTTTTACTGCATGGACAGTAAAGGACGATGTAAAAAAAGAAGAGTGGTAAATTAGGAAGTCTAATAAACAATATCTGTTTGAACGAAGTACCTAATCTAATGGCCACAGCTATCACCAACCTACCCTTACACTCAATAATAATAATGATCAATTTTATTTAGCGCCGTTCACAGAGTAGACTCTCAAAATCAAACACTACATGTATATTTATTTATGTTGTAATAGTCAATTTTAATCTGTCTATAGTAGTGGGTTCGAATCCGAAGTTATATCGCCCATGAATCGAGTATACTCTCTTAACAGTACAATGTAAATTGTTTTTTTTATTTATTTATTATTACACATGATAAGAAATATACACAATTTGCGAATAAACAACAGGTAATTTGATTTGGACATACAATTTTAATGTATCTGGGTTTGTTGCCTTTCATTTGTCGTATCCGCAGTAAACTAGGCTTTTGCCTTTATCTCACTGAGGATATTTAGCATGAAAAAATAAATCGACACTATTTTCCGATTTTTGATTACACAAAAACAAAACCCCGTTGCACGCTCTCATCAACCTGACAAACAGTGACACTCAACTACAACTGGAAACATCTTGCGAAATCAACTCCTCACACATCATCACTCCAGAAAGACCAAAAATATTCATCCCACAATATACCGCACACAATCATAAGAATAAAAATTAAAATTAAAACAAAAAATACACAGAAACACAAATACAAAAACAACCAAAATTAAAACAACAAGAAGAAACCCACACTCACGAGCTCACACAAATCGTTTCCACTCGTCATTCATCCTGAAAGCCCAAGTACTCAAAATCCTGTCGCAATAACAACCACGCTCCGATCGACTGTCTAAATGGTTTTCCTACATTTACCTTTATTGAAGTCGGCACGCCACTGTATGTAGTGGGAGCCAAATAAGCATATTGCCTTTGTGCAAAAGAGGTTTTCACTCTAGGGATGGTGAACATTTCATTAGTTGCCATGCGTGTCATGTGTGTCTGCTGAGTCTGCATCTTCCCTTCCTCTCGATGGTAGTGCCAGATAATGGATTTGAGATGTAAATTTGCTATGTTCAGGACCTGATACTCTCTGAAAAGCTCCGCCGTGGGATACCGAGCAAGAAGTTTATTAATTATTTTCACAATCAATTTTTGGAAAACCTGCAATATGTGTTTTTGGGTTAAGGTGCATTCCCCCCAACCTGATATCCCGTAAGAAAGTGCTGACTGACATAAGGCGAAGTATACACTTTTAAGAATATTTTCACTGAGCACATTTCGAATCATACGGAATATGTATCCGAGTTTTCTGATTTTTGCACTCAAAGTGTTAATATGGACCTCCCAACGAAGGAACTGATCAACATAAACTCCAAGGTACTTTATACTATCAAACATTTCCAAGGAAACACAACTACAGTCAGCCATGGGTGAACAAGTGTGTAGTGTTATGTATTTATTTGTAGGTGCTTGAGTTCTCGTAGATATGCTAAATGTGGTGTTTTAGTTTTTTTGGGAATTTAGAGTCAATAAATTTGAGTCCATCCATTCTTTAACTACACGTAATTCTTCGTTAGCCTTTAAGAATACATCATCCCATGTTCTGCCCTCGAACAGAAGAATCGTGTCGTCCGCAAAAGTAATAATCTTACCCCTGATATAAAGATTACACAACTGATTATTATTAATAATATTGATTGTTATTTTATTATTAATAATATTCTTAACCTAAACACCTGATTACTGATGTCGAATACAATACTGTATTTTCAACATCTCATCAGCAATCTGGATATGTAGATAAGCAGCATACCAATAATGAATGAAGTAGCAAAAGAATTCTGATAAAAAAAATTTAATTGTTAATTATTAAAAATCTAAGAATTTCAGATCTAAAGAATTAAAAAAAATCCTTCAAGTAAGTATTCTCCCAAAGACGTGAAATACCGACAGAGAATGAAATAGACCAGAAGATATTGACCTTTAAAGATCTGAGAACTACAGGGAAAAATATGAGTATGAGATTTCATGAAAGACATATTTTTTAACAAAACCTAATCATTAATGATATATTGTATTGATATGCTTGTTTTGGGTTGGTACGTTTGAATGTGTAGTTGGTACATCTGGACAGTTGGGTGTAGACTGTGAACCACTCCACTTCTTGCAAAGGTTCTGTTAGAGAAACAGGCAGTATATGGTATGTACTTGATAACATAAGAATATTTTCTAAATTTGTTCCTAAAACGTCTTTGACTATTTTCACCAACCGACATCAAAAATTCCTACTTCTATTTATTGTATTATGATGAAGCCCGTGACCTCCTTGGTAATATTAATTTTTAGTTTTAAGTTAAATAAAAATAAAGTAGTTATTAATTTTAACTTAGTGGTCTTAGTATAATATACTCTTGATTATACTCTTGATTCAGGGGAAAAATTGAGCAGCATAAAAAACTCCAGATAATCCTTCAAAATGAAATACAGAAAAAAATAAAACAAAAACTACAATCATTCTACATACTTATCTATTTATTTAAAATATGGCAGCAAAAAGTTTATTTTTTCTCGGTTCACTTTTCGGCAAATAGGATTACGCAGATTTCGCAACATCATTATTGCTCCAAAAATCTGATAAGGTTTTTAACGTTATTTAAATAGCACTGTACTGTAAAGTTTTCTCTTGTCTGAGTTTAAGGTAATATTTCAAAAGTCTTGTATTGTTGATTGACTTTAATAATTACATTGGTGTGTATCCTGTTTTATAAGGGTTTTTTTTGCATTTGTTACTTTATATTTTGTTCTTTTTCTTTATTACTGCGATATGCTAAGGTCATTTTCTTCTTCTTCCCAGTGTCATGTCAGTCCCTCCCCCCCAACGTTGAATATCACTTGAGAGTAGACATCTTTGTCTCCGGCATCCCGAAAAAAATCTCCAACGCCCCTTATACCAGTCCAATCACGTATATTGCGGAGCCAGGAGATTTGCCTCATGCCAACACCTCTTCGGCCTTCTATTTTGCCTTGGATGATCAGGTGCAGTAATTTGTACTTTACTCCTCTAAGTACATGACCCAAGTAGGACACCTTTCGGATTTTAATATTAGTCAGCAACTTTCTATCAACTTTGGCTCTTTGAAGAACCCTTGTGTTGCTGACCATATCCGTCCAGGGTATCCGTAGCATTCTCCGGTGCATCCACATTTCGAATGCTTCTAGTCGGTTCATACTACCAACTCCATGCAATAACACTGACCAAACGTAGCCTTTGACTAACCGATGTCGAAGTTTCAAGTTTAGATTATCATCGCAGAATACGCTTCTCCTTTTATTAAAAACCACACGAGATGATTCAATTCTGCACTTGACATTAAGGTCATTAGGTGCCTTCAATTTTGTTAATAAATAAATAAAAAAATGGTAAATACTACCTTTAGATTCAGCAATACCCTGAAAAAAAGATTTTTTTTACGCCTTTGACCAAAAAATGATCCATCCTTTTAACACTAAGTATACTTTTTTATTATTTCCTTGTGATCAAAATGCCAAAATATTGGAAATATTGTTAACTATATACAGTTTAAATATTTTTTTTATATAAAAAAACATTATATTATATTTTAAAACTACATAACCACAACATAAAAACTGCTAAGGATAAAACATGATCAGGTTATAAAATGTTGAATGATTCCAAAATATAGGTCATGAAAAACGCGTCTGAAAAAAATATTCAAATTCATTCATGGACAAGTTTGTCATATAATATTTCAGCAGATTTATTGTTTATTTTTTAACTCAACTTTTTATAACCAGTTAACTGAGATATTGGTTGATAATCGTTTTCAATCACGAAGTTTTTCCTATGATTCTGTTTATTATTGGCTAAAATCTAAATTTCGTAAAAAAGAAAATGCTAATTTTGTTGAAAGAAAATTTGTAAATTTTTTTAAATATAATCCAGTTTTTTTCAATTAATTTATATCTATTACTAACCAAATGTCAACTTTTGTTGTCTGATTGGTAAGATGCTTTTCTAATAATTCGATTGTTGCATGTTCGATTTCCATTTGGATCCAATTTTTTTTAAAAAGAGGTTCTAGTTTCGTTTCACTTGAGGCTTGATGAACACATTTCTGGTTGGTTGGAAGAGATTGTCAGATGGCCATAAACCCACTTGGTTGTACTGTATACAGTGAAAGTATATTACAGTAATCATTTAACGTACTTATTTAGAAATATGCAACAGTTTGCAAAAGTTTTTAAAAATGTTTTTCTTATTACACTTTCGTTGTATACAGTTTGGCACTTAAATTATTCTGTGTGGTACTCAAATTGATGGTCATGGAAATTGTTACAGGATGAAAAGAGAGAGAGAGAGAGACAGATGGGGCAGAGGTGAATGCCAGAAGTCTGTACACTAAATCAAGGAAACTTTAAATGACCGAGAAGAGTGGAAATGTATCGTTGCAATCTGCACCATCAACATTCTTCTCTTCAGGATCCTCAGTAATGGGAAACAACAGAGATAATGATGAATGATATAAATTATTTTTACTAACATCATAAAGTTTCTTAAAGTAAAAAAATAACACATACAATGTTACGAATTTGTACCTCATTTAACTTCACCTTAAATCTTAAATTCTATATAAAGTGGTCAATTCATACGGATTATTTTATAAGATCAAAGTGTCTGTATTTTAAATATATTTTGATAACCACAAAAGAAAAAATGGGAAACAAATTTAAAAAATATGTATTGTTCAGTATATGGCGACGATGCAGTAAGACATCGCGTGTATCAAACGTGCTTTAAAAAAACTGTAATAGTGATATGACACTCAATATAATGTCTACTATGGAAAACTTTTTATCACTCATAAACGACCAAATTATGGCTTTGATTGAGACTAAACAGCTTTTAATACGAAATATTGTTGAGTTTTGGAAAATATCGATAACCACTGATCACGAGTATGGTATATCTAAATATAACATAAAATCATTAGAATTTGACCTTGTTATATGAAATTACTTTTCCGACAACCAAATATTATATTTATAAGCTCTAATATATGACAATGTAAATCTTGTAAAAATACCCGTAATGAAAAGAACTCCTGAACTTTGATAGTCGGAAATATTAACATATAGTTAACCTTGTAAAATGATATGTTTATTAAAGTAGACGTAATATTGAGGAAGTTTCAAAACCAAATGGGTTATATAACTCCATAAACCTTCATTTACATTGTTTTCTGAATTGCTAAAATCTGCTTATAAAGTGTGCGTAGAAATTAATGTTGGGTGACTGACTCGAAAATTAGATACATATTTATGAGAGAGTTAATTTTTACAAAAAATCTGTAATTTTATTTTTTATTCCGTGAGTTTTTTTTTATTAAATTTATTGTATGGTCATATTATATAAAGTCTCGTGTGGTAAGAAATTTGATCAATAACAAAATGATCCACTCAGATTTTGTGTATACAATAAAAGTGTAATACAACACGTGCATTCGGTGTCACTCAAACTTCACGTTTTTAGGATTGAATAACTCAAACTACATCAGTAGAGGAGTTGTTAAGTTGAATTTTCTTCATCAAAATTGCACATGTCGCTAGTATGAATGTTTTTCATAACCTTTCAAGTTATATCTGTAGTAGCCAAATAGCAACTTATAAATTTTGCAGTAATCAGAGACGAATCTGACAAGAATCTGAATGTCTGAACGCTAATGTCAGAAGACCGGTTGCAATAATAAAAAGAAAAAGATTCAAATCTATTAAGTCATATTTAGGAACATACGAGGCGTATCCAGAAAGTAAGTGCACTGCGGCTCTCACGACCGGATGGATTTTATTTTCGACATGTTGGCTACACTTCTGTGTAGCCTGACCCTTCTCCTCCGCAACGAGATTGGTTCGAGGTCAGTACGTTGAGAAGTGTCGACGCGACAACACGTTTCGTGAAAAATGTCAAACCCATCTCCCGCCAAGTTGAATCGAGTGGAGGCCGGGCAAGAGTTTTTGAGGCGCTGCAAACTCCATGGAGATGAATTTCTCCGCTCCATCGTTACTAGATATGAAACTTGGGTTGCACACTACACGCCTGAAACCAAAAAGCAGTCTCAACAGTGGCGTCAAACCTCTTCACCCTCCGCCAAAAAGTTCAAAACCACAATTTCAGCGAAGAAAATCATGGCATCCGTGTTTTGGGACTGTCAAGGCATAATTTTAATTGAATATATGCCTCAAGGGGAGTCCATCAACTCTGCAAGATACTGTGAGACCCTTAAAAATTGCGAAGGGTGATTCAGAACAAGAGGAGAGGCATGCTGACAAAGGGAGTCTGCCTGTTGCACGACAATGCCAGACGGAACTGCTTGCCTCGTTTAAATGGGATGTCCTGAACCATCCCGCGCATTCCCCTGACCTAGCACCTTCAGATTACTATCTCTTTACCTCCCTGAAGCTGCACATGGGTGGAAAAAGGTTTTCAAGCGACGAGGAGATAAAGGAAGAGGTGGAGAAGTGAACGGAGGGGTTGGCGGGAAACTACTTCGAGGAAGGCATCAAAAAGTTGATACCCCGCTTCACCACCTGCATTGAGAGGAATGGCGACTACTATATGTCGAAAAATAGCTTACATATGTACTACGGTAACCACGTAAATTTTTTGTTTAAATAAAAACAATGTGACCTACAAAAATTCAGTTCACTTACTTTCTGGATATGCCTCGTACATTATTTATCATATATTTCAGAATAACTCTTAAAACTAAAAAAAAAACACCATTGTTTCAGGTTAATTAAAAAGGTTTTATATATTTGATGAACTTTTAAAGGTACGATTACGGTACTCTTTAAGATGATACGCCGCGACCTGGTTGATAGTCCACCTCGGTGGTCTCGTTTGTAAGATGCATGTCTTTCAGCCTAGGAGTTACAGGTTCGATTCACGTTTTATATATTTATGTACATACAAAAAAAAAACATTTGAAAACAAAATTTAAGAAAAACTAAAACAACAAAGTATAAAAACAGGTAATTTAAAGTGGACACTGAATTAATATAAATCTGGGCTTGTTGCCTTTCATTAGTCATGTCCCCAGTAAACTAGGCTTTGCCGGTATCTTACAGAGAACATACTCGTAAAAGCATGAAAAAAAATTAGTCGACGTTTTTTTACCATTTTTTTATTATTCAATATCTCTGTCAAAAACTCTCACCAACTTGATAAGTTGTGAGATTTAATTATATGTATGATATGTACCACGTGACTAAACTCCTGGTATACTTCTTGATTCCAGATAAATAATAAGTGCATTTAAAATGTCCTGCAAATAATTATTAAAAACCAACTACTTTTAAGAGTTTAGAAAAATTCTTTCTACAACTTATTCCCCCTGCAAACTCAAGTACTTAAACTCATGTCGTTATAACAATCTCGCTCCGATCCACGCCCTGAATTTTTCGCACCCTTTTGCCTTTATTGAATTTGATATCTCTCGCATTGTATGTTATAGAGATTAGCACGTTGTATTTGGGCAAAATGTGTTTTAACTCTAGGGAAGGTGAAAATTAGGTCAGTTGCTATGCGCGTCACGTGTCTTTGATGGGTTTGTATTTTATTTCTTTATTGACGATAGTGCCAGAGAATGGATTTAAAGAGTTAGTTGCATCAAATTTATTTGAAAAATGATTCCTGTCTAATTTTTATATTAAGCTGCGCTTAGTTGGAACAATTTGTTTCATGACAATCCACCACGTCAGGTTGCACTGTATATAGGGAGAATTTTATAGAATAATACGAAATGAAATAAATATTTTTTTATTTCTACATTTTTTATTGCTTAACACAAAAATATGAATCGTGTTAACGTGATAAACATTTTTAATCACTTGCTGAATTAATCTCCTTGTAATAAATTCAGATTTTCACGCAGTTATACCTCCAGCTGCTTTATTTCATCGCGAAATAAATTTTGTACTTAAATTCGTTCAACGCTAGGTCAAGACAAGAACCTTGAAGTCGTATTTATATTTTTCTTGTCGCAACCTTCAGAACGTGTTTTGATAGCTTCATGGCTGGTTTTAGAGCCCATAGTTACGTTTAAATATTTTTTTAATGCGTTATATCAACATCATCATCACGCTGAAGATGATGTTTGATCAGACGTGACTAGAACTAACAATGACAAGGTTTTAAGTAACATAATTCCTAAGATACCTTTGTGTTTCTGTTGTTGTGACTTAGATAAGAAGGAAGATATAAAATACCAAATGTATTAGTATATTTCAGACGGTTTAATACAATGCACGTATGTTTAGTACAAAAAATCTGGTCCCACTCCTTTTGTATGCGTGTAGAAAAAAGCGTATGGCAAAAAAAGTATGTGTTTTTTTACTTGAAAAAACCATGTGATATAATATCCAAGTTATGGAAAATATTGAATTAGTGTTGTGTTCAGTGTTAATGAATACGTAGTTTTTAATAATTATACGCCGAAAGTAGAACATGTATTATAGTGAATGGTACCTTGACTGAGTCGTATAACATTTCAGAAGGGGTAAAGCAAGGATTTGTTATGTCACTTTGTTTGTTTAATACTTACATTTATGTATGAATGACCTACAGAGTGACATACACATGTTGAAAGGTAAAGTGTGAGGGTTGCTGCATGCAATTGACATGGTAGGGGAGATTGAAGATGAATTACAGAGTTCAATAAGTTAATAGTATGAGAGATGCAAAGATAAAGATTTGAAAATAAGTGTTGCAAACTCCAAAGTCATGGCGATAGAAAAGCGTTAAAGGAAAAGTTAATGAGATATATGGGTGGACAATGAAATATTAGAGCCAATTAAGGAATTCTGCTGTTGAGTAGTATGTCTTAGATGACGGAAGAGTTGAGATAGATATTGGATGGCGTGTAGTGATGTCTAACTATGTCAATGGGGCATTAAAACATATATACTTGGACCAGACAGTATCAAAATCTGCTAAGGAGGGAAATGTGGCCGTGGAAAATACTTAATAGAACTGAATTAATATTGTAGATATACACTTAGAATAATACATGGAGAGGAAATGTATGACAAAATATGTAATGAAGTGTTCAAGGATACATGCGAACTAAGCTTGATGTGTTGAGTAAGATGAAGAAGAGCGCGTTTGGGCATGTAGGACAAATGAGTGAATAAAAACTAACAAAACATAAAACTAGTGCGAATGTGAGAGAAAAGTATAGTAGACGAAGACCAAGGAAAATATGGTTGGATCAAAGGAATAATATTTTAGAAGAAGGAAATGTAAGAAGACAAATACATCGTACGAGTTGTATGAGAAGGTGTATGAATGTAGAAGAGGCGAATGATGTGTGTCGAGATTGGAATGCCAGGTGCTCTGTCTTCTTTGCTTACCCTGATAGGAAAATGGCGTGATGGTATGTATGTACTATTGAAGTTGTCTATTAAATAGACCTTTTGCATATTAATTTAGTTAAATTCATCAATTCATACTCCTTCTTACAACTTTATCATACGTAACTTCAAACACTTTTAAGTTATTATGTTGTAATAGCAACACAGTCACTGCACTGCACCCACTTGACGATCAAATAGGGCTATAAGGAGTCGTCGCTTTTCAGTGCGACCTGTCATAGACCACAGAACCTTTAAACGGAGTTCCTTTGAATGGAGAACATATGGTAATTTCATTTAAATGTTTTCTTTTAAATATCCATACCTACTGATAAAATGTATCACGAATATATGTATATCATAAATATATATTCATTAATTTAATTTATTGAAAAAAACTTGTATTTGAAAAAAATACATACACTGCATATTCTATATTATGCACGATTGTTAAAAAAACATTGTAATAAAAAAAAATAGTTTTATTATATTGACTCATATAATTGCATAATGACTTTAATTTGGTGACACAAATTATCTTAGTTTGGGTGGGCTGCCTATTTAAAAAAAATAAAAATAATGGTATCCGAGTATGCTATTGTATATTATACACAATTTGACCGTCTACGAATCAGAAACTATTCTTATAAACATGTGAAGATAATGTTTATTTTTATTGTCAGAATGATAAAAATTATGAAAATAAAAGGATAATTAATAAAGCGCCGTAAAGAGAGAAAACGTTTCTCAATTGCGCTTCGACTCGGACTAAAATCCCCTAATATCGACTGCTTAAAAATATTACAAATTAAGTATATATGAGTGTTAAGATCGGAAGGTAGTGACTGCAGCCATTAGATTGCACAATTCCTCGATCTGTATATTTTCAGAAAAACATATTTGGTAAGAAAACTGCAGAAAACTTAACTACAAAGAAATCTTTATAGATCTTCCGATATATTACAGTAACGCATTCAGCTGTAGGTGTAGTGTATAACATCATACATTTTAAAGACTTAAAAGTTACATTTTAAAGACTTCCAAAAATAATTGTCTTTAAGTGTTTCTTAAAGCAACATTTACCACCCATACCTCAAACACTAAGAGTGACGTATTGAGAATTCTGTGAAACAAAAATATTTTCTGAAATCACAAAAATATTGTTAATTTTTTAATTTATTTGACACTAGCCTCGCGAGATAGTTATCTTTTAATTGAGAAAATTTATACAGATTTATTATCCTTATACAAGATTTTGAATATTTGCCCTACATTCAACTGACACTGGGCGTAAAAAAACCAACGATTCACATCCAACACAGAAGGTCAATGCAGTCAAAGAACTTTTATGACACCCTCAAGGTGTTATTCAAAATCAGTGTCAAATTGTGTATCAGCATCTAATACGAGGAGTTTTGTTAAAAATGTGTAGTTTTTCACTGCAGTATGAATAATAATTGTATAAATGACTAGTATATCGCTGTTTCAGAATGAAATATGTTGTGAAAATGACTAGCATATCGTTGTTTCAGAATGAAATATGTTGTGAAAATGAAAAGTATATCGGTCTTTCAGAATGAAATAAGTTGTGAAAATGAATAGTATATCGCTCTTTCAGAATAAAATACGTTGTTAAAATGACTAGTATATCGCTGTTTAAAATGAAATATGTTGTGAAAAGCGTTAAATAATCGCGATTAATTGAATAAAATGTAAGAGGAAAGTTATATATGCGTTTTTTTCTGTTACTAGTCATGTGAATGTGTGTCTGCCTCTTTGTGTAAGATGTGTAGTTTTATTGCGTTTTTGGAAGGGCTCATCAAAATTTATAATTGTATATGCACACTACACTTCACCTAAAGCAGCATGCATTACTATCACTTATACTATCACTTATTGAAAGATACGTCTTTCCTTTGGAAGTTTTCTGCGGTTTTCATCGAACAAGTTTTTTATATTATTATATATGCAGGGAAGTACTCAATATAATAGCAGCAGGTGCCACTTTCCTACCCTTACAATCATTATATGTTTGTGTATAAATTTAGTAGTGTTGTAATATATTAACAGTAATTTTAAATTCCAAGATAAAGCGTCCTTGAGGAGAGTCTACTCTCTAAATGGTGATTGCCTTTTTTCTATTACATAACACTGCTTAAGTTATTTATTTGACAATGTTCAATTTTTGAAATCAAAATGTCAATAAATATGGTCTAGAGCAAGAGTTCCCAAAGTGGTCAATATCGACCCGCTGGGGTCGATAGTTTCAATAAAAAAATTTGGGGGTCGACGACAGCAAAAATATACCCCCTTACTACTGCTATTTGTTTGTTACTTCAAAATATATATGATTCCAATAGGTACCTAATTAAGAAGTAAAATAATAAAAAAAAAACACTTTTTTGATAAAAACACATTATATACCAAACTTGTGAGCGAAAAGGTTAAAGGTGTCGGTAAAAGAGTCACACGTAAAAATGAATGAAAATACATGTAGCTCAATCATGTATGTGCATTATCTTATCGAACGTATCAAAGCAAGTGCGGACATGTACTTATTTTGAATTTACATATGTATTTCATACTCGTAAATGTCAAAAATAAAAAAAAACTCTGCTCGTATTTTTTTGCTTTAATTTTTGTCAGCGCAGATTTCAATATTAAATGTTGCACAAGATAATGCCATAATCCGTAGTCCTTTTATCTTTTTTAATCTTTAATTATAAGTGATTATAATGAAAAGTTTGATATTTAGTGAGATATTTAATATCGAGTACTGTAAAAACTCATTAATTTGAGTAAGTAATGTGAATGATTAGGGGGTCGACGGTTTTAAAAGTTTTTGGTAAAGGGGTCTGCGGCCGAAAAAAGTTTGGGAACTCTTGCTCTTAAGTAAAATCAGTTCAGAAGTCAACCAGGAAGAAATCGTATTTAGGGAGCTTACTTGTCAAACCTGAGTTGAAACATTAAAACCACAGTTGACATGTGAAAACAGAAGAGGATTTTCATTGGATAAAAAAACTACTTAACAAAAGACGCGATCCACAATCAGACCAGTTGGATGACATTTAAAAAATTGAAGATATGATATTGGAAAATTGCAGTTGTAAAATTGATGCCATGGGCCAATTAATCAAGATTGGCCATATTTTGACAAGGTCATCTTAAAGTGGATAAAGGCAGGATAATGACGATGATACATACTTATGTTGTATGTCATCACGCCGTCATCAAGGCAGAGCGTTAAGTTTTCTTTTCAAGCCATACATATTTCAATTCTTCTACATCAATACATCTTATCATGCATCTATTTCGGTTTCTCTGTACTTTTAACTTCCCTTCTTTCAACATTTCATTAATTTGGTTAGATAAAATTATAACATGATTTTTTCTAAGTTTGTTATGTCGATTAATATAATTTGTATAGTGCAAATGTAAGTAGAATACGTGGTAGACAATGACCAAATAAAGTAAAGGGAATGATATTTTGAAAGAAATATAATATATATTGTAAAATTAAGCGAAAATGTAAAAAGTTGTCTAAAAGAAGTGAAGGATGTATGTCACGATATAAAAATTGAGTGCTTTTTCCTTCCTACCTTACCTGACATAGTAATGTTACGATGGTATGTTTGTATGTTTCTGCAAGCAGGATTCGAAACAGTATCCTTTTTTTTTGGCCAGTACTCGTACTCCTAAACGTTTGCAGAAAATTATTGCATTGACAATCTTGAAACAGATCACACAGCCTTACTTTATTTACAGCCTTCTTCTACTCAATGAAATGTTCACCATCCCTAGAGTTAAAACCTCTTTTGCCCAAAGGCAATATGCTTATTTGGCTCCCATGACATACAATGGCGTGCCGAATTCAATAAAAGTAAAGGGAGAAAAACCATTTAGACAGTCGATCGGAGCGTGGTTGTTATTGCGACAGGGTTTTGAGTACTTGCGTTTTCAGGATGAATGACGTGTGGAAAAGATTTGTGTGGGCTCTTGAGTGTGGGTTTCTTCTTGTTGTTTTAATTTTTGTTGTTTTGTATTTGTGTTTCTGTGTATTTTTGTTTTAATTCTTATGATTGTGTGCGGTATATTATGGGATGAACATTTTTGGTCTTTCTGGAGTGATGATGTGTAAAGAGTTTGATTTTGCATGATGTTTCCAGTTGTAATTGAGTGTCACTGTTGATGAGAACGTAAAATGGGGTTTTGTTTTTGTGTAATCAAAAATCGGAAAGAAGTATCGATTTATTTTTTCATGCTAAATATCCTCAGTGAGATACAGGCAAAAACCTAGTTTACTGGGGATACGACAAATGAAAGGCAACAAACCCAGATCCATTAAAATTGTATGCCTAAATTAAATTACCTGTTGTTTTTTGTTTCGCAAATTGTGTATATTTCTTGTCATGTGTAATAATAAATAAATAAAAAATAAATTATTCTACCTAAAAAAAAAATGATCAAGAAAAGTTTGAGGTCCAAACAATGCATACATTTTCTACCTCATTGAAAATGTTTCCTTAATAACAATACAATATTTTATTTATAGTTAATGTATTACCAATGTGGAGGTTTAAAGACATTGCAATTTGTTTTTATCAAACACTGTTTATTCCACTTTTGTGCATAGCACAATTGTGCTCCCCTGATGATGAGGGGAAAGCCTTGAAACCGATAGGGTTATACCGTTACAAAAAGTAGAATAAACAGTGTTTAATTAAAAAAAAATTATAATGTGATGTTATTTACATTTTTATTAAATAGAAAAGGCAATACGTCCATGAAATAAAACAAAGAAAGATCACCTTTAAATAGCGCCAATGATTGAAATCCCAATCACCAGTGTTTATCACATGAAAATGGTATAATTATGAAGTAAGTTAAGCTAATCTGCCTATCTCAAAGAAAACGGCGTGATAGCTTGTATGTATCAATGTTTTTTATGAGTTTTTTGCGTGTAGAATTTCAATTTAAGTTATTTTATGTGTTAATAAAATAAAACCTCAATAAAAAACTTGTTAAAATGTTTTTTCTCACCTCGCTTGACACAATATTAATTATCGTCTGTATATTCATACAATCATAGGACGAAAACACGGCTAATCAGTACAACGGTTTAAAAGGAACAAAATACATAGTTCAATTACAAACATGTAATATTAATGATAAATATTGTTTTCGTGAATTTATAATTCAATTAAAGTAATGAAAAATCCTACTTACTTATTTTTGCTCTTTTCTTTTATGTATTATCAGATTTATGTAGATCTAAAACATATACAATCAAACTGAACTCATTTATGTAGATTTAAAACATATACAATCAAACTGAACTCATTTATGTAGATCTAAAACATATACAATCAAACTGAACTCATTTATGTAGATCTAAAACATATACAATCAAACTGAACTCATTTATGTAGATCTAAAACATATACAATTAAACTGAACTCATTTATGTAGATCTAAAACATATACAATCAAATTGAACTCATTTATGTAGATCTAAAACATATACAATCAAATTGAACTCATTTATGTAGATCTTAAACATATACAATCAAATTGAACTCATTTATGTAGATCTAAAACATATACAATCAAATTGAACTCATTTATGTAGATCTAAAACATATACAATCAAATTGAACTCATTTATGTAGAACTAAAACATATACAATCAAACTGAACTCATTTATGTAGATCTAAAAAATATACAGTCAAACTGAACTCATTAATTTAGATCTAAAACATATACAGTCAAACTGAACTCATTTATGTAGATCTAAAACATATACAGTCAAACTGAACTCATTTATGTAGATCTAAAATATATTCAATCCAACTGAACAGTATCAAATTATTGATAATCTGCTCATTTGTTCAAGATTAAAAATCTCTCTTATCAAAATCCCTAATACCACTCCACCTACTATTTGTGTAGTACTTAATCTAATGGCCAGAGCTACTATCTTCATATCCTTACAATCAAACTTATATATGGTGTTTCAAAAAAAGTATACATAGGAGTACTTTTACACCGCGTTGTTTAGTTGAATTTGATGCAGGAATTTGTCAAACCATTATTCATAAGGAGTTGAGAGATAAGGAAGACTTTTATTTCCAGCAAGATGGTACATCTCCCTACTACCATCGTGATGTGAGGGTCTATCTTGATGAACATTTATCGAACATATTTATTGGATGTAAAGGTGCCTTTGATAACCCCCCGCACTCCCTAGATTATCGAACATATTTATTGGATGTAAAGGTGCCTTTGATAACCGCCAACGGCTAAGATAAAGTTTATGGCACAAAATCGGTAAAAGTTAATGAATTGTGAGCAACCATTGAAAGAAAATGCGCCAAAATACTAAAACAAATGATTCGTGATGTTTGCTATCCCACTTTGTTAGTAGTGCTGATGTCAAAACGGTCACCGAGAGAAGCATTTGCGATAATTGAAAAAATCACATCTGTCTTCTTTAATTTAGAATTTAAATCTTAGATACACCTTAATTAATATTGAATTTATAGTCGTGCAATCGGCATATTATAGGGCCAATGTTTCGCTTACTGAGTTGACAGCTCTACCTGCACGGACGTGCATAACGCTGTAAGTGAGCAAGAAACAAAAGCCTTATTACAATACAGAGTTGGTACTAAAATACTGTTATAGAGTATCATCTAAGCAAATTTTGATACTGTCCAGTTGGAGATGATATATTTATTACCCTATTAAGGTTGTTTCTTGTTGCTAAACTTCGTGTATAAAATTATGAAAATCTGTCATATGAGGATGTTAAACAGAACACAGAAAAAAGTTATAAAATAAGAATTTGAACCAGACTATTGTATTAATAAGGGACTAAATAAGTACTTCGCGGTTTAATGGTTTGGACATATCTTACGATTGGGCGATGAATGACTGATAAAAATGCAAACGTCACAGCAAATCGTTAGAGAGGAATACCGAGAAAATGGAGGTTGGACAAAGTTTAATAAATTTTTAAACAAGAAAAAGAATAACGATGGAACTCTATGAGAAGGTGTATGGATGAAGAGAGAGAGCAAATAATGTATTTCGTGTTCAGAAAATTTGGTGATCAGTCATGCCTTGAAAGGGAATTTTAATTATTTTAATATATGTTTTTTGTTTCAATGAACAATAATTTAAACAATTTTTGTGACCTTTTGTTACTTCCTTTATTTATTTTTTCAGGTTTGTCGGAAGTGTTCGATACCTTGCTAGAATTCTACAAATTTTACTACAAAGAAGTGTTAATAGAAAATAAATTAAGTAGTATGTTTTGGCTTAGAAATAAAACAGAGATCAGTGTGTCAAGATCTGGCATATAAAACTCAGAAACAGTTTGTAGCATCTAGTGCCTGTGATTAGCGGCAGGTATTGTATATTTACTTTCGTTGTACACCGTACTATCTGGCGGGGTTATAACCATGTGGGAATCTCTCCCAACTAATCAGAAAATTGTTAAAGAGGCTTAAACTTAAAACTATTACACCTCTTTCAATGTGTGTCTATATTTTCTTTTTTATTTTCAATTGTTTCTTCATTCCTCGAGGTCGAATATTTTTTAAATTATTTTTGGGAAAACGTTCCTCTTTCCTGGTTGGTTGAAAGAGATCATCCTATGATAAAAAAGTTTTTTCTATTTTTTTAAAGAAAATGTCTAAATGTATAAATAAATAAAGTGAAAACCATACTGAAACCTTTTTTTCAATTTTTTTACTAACGGGATACGAACCCGCAACCCCCAGGAACACAGATGTCTTCCAAAATAGATCACTTAGTTCCAGGTCTTACCCATTTTTAATATTCCAGGCTTTGCAAAAATTCTCATTTAGCAAGTTGTATCTCTCCACAAATTAAAAAAAATGTTTATTTTATAAATTATACTATACAGTCTTCCGAAAGGTATCGTGTTTTCCGGAAATAATTTTGATTTTTAAGGAAAACTGCGCGCTAAAATTTAAGATGAAATTTAAAATTGGTTTTAGCAATAATAATAATAATGAAACTCCCTCCAGCTACAGTGTTTTCTCATGCGCAGCACAAATCATTACAAGTCTATCAATATTTGATAAACTTGTGAAAGTTAAGCTTTCGACTTTAAAAGGATAATTTTATCTAAATGCAAAATCCACGAAACTAAACAATATTTATTCTAGGAGAAAATAAAGATGATACAAATACCGTCAAGTTAACTAAAAACTGAATGTTGTCCGAGCCTGTCAGGCCTTTCACAATGTCAAGTCAAAGTTTAAAATAAGCCTTGGCTTATATGCAGTTCTTGGAACTCTCCTTTTGCCTCAAGTCCTGATTCAATGCATAACCAACATTTAATGTGACCTATGTATTCGTTTTATTAACATGCGTTTCATTCATTTAAAAAAAATAAAGTATGGTCTAACGTTTAGAATATAGACTAAATAAGTGATTCACGGTCAACTCCTGGTGAATTCACTTTTGAACTGGATTTCCTCTTGATCATATAACATATGAAATTATATTGTTTCGGCAACTCATAAACTGGTTACATGTTATCGAGGTTGTTAATACATATTGATTTAATTATGAAAAAATGATCCAACCAATATTCTTTATGCCTTCTGAAACAATTGAGGAAAGTTTGCGTCCTGAATTTAAAAAAATAAGATGTCATTTAAATATAAAATACATTCAAACAAAAAAAATAAGATATTTTTGCACATACAAGATTGGTCAATACTTTTCCTGTATTTCAAATAAACAAAAAAAACGCTTTTTGGGTTCAGTCCTTTTTGCATAATCACGTCCATATACTCGTATAATACAAGTGGTGTCTTTAGTAAGTGGTGTCTTTAGCAGGAAAACTTAAAAGTAGAAATTTTCAGCAACCTTTTTAATGCACCGTTAGATTCATATATATACATCATACAAAATTGTGAACATAAAACACTCACCTGTTAACGTTGATTTATTCTAAGATAATACAGTTTGTGACTTTAAGATATATATCCAAATCTCATTTTAAAAGATACTCTTACGATCGACAGTGCGAGGTATACCGAGTTTTAAGGAGGAAACATAATATAACAAAAAATATTGTAATGCTCAAATTAAACATTTTTTATCTTCTCTAAGTCAGGTTACCTCATCGAATTTATAGAAAATGCTACTGTCAATAGGCCATGATAGAATTTAACCTAATGCTGTATCCTGTATTGTTTTAAGGAGGAAATATAACAAAAAATATTGTAACGCTCAAATTTAACATTTTGTTTCTTCTCTGAGTCAGGTTACCTTAGCTAAAATAGTACTGTCAATAGGCCACGGTAGAATACAGCCTAACGCTGTATCCTCTATGGATGTTAATGTATTCCATTCCCGTTACGCAAAACCTTCAGCCTCGATCCCCGATAGCATTAAAATGAAAGCAGTGAAAAACATGTTATAATTCTTTTATTTCATATTCATCAAATGTCAAATATCTGGGAAACCGAATTCATGAATATTTGAGTTCTCATAATCATGTGTTCGCGTTAAGCTGCAAGATCTTTGCTTCTCTACGTTTTCTTAATAGGATATATAATTTTCTGCTTGTTTTAATTCGGCTTCTACTGTACCAATGTTTAATGCTCCCCATTACTTGATTACGATGATGTTTGGTATTTGGATGTCAACATGGAGACGTTGGATAAGTTAAAGAGACTCCAAAACGTTTTGAATCTCATTTATATTTTATCTATGAAAATATGACCACTTGTCAGATTCTCGGAACAGACTTTAAACCAGTTAGAGAAAGAACTTCCATATTATGGAGACATTATTTAGCCTGTTGAACAAAATTAATAATCATTTGAAAGAAAAAAAGTAAGAAGTACTTGTAAGATAAATTGTACGAGCTGTATAAGAAGGTGTGTGGATGTAGAGGAGGTGATATATGTAGAAAGAAAAATCTAGCACTCTGTCCTTTCTGCCTATCTCAGCCGGAAAATGGCGTGAATGTATGCAATAGTGAACCAGTATGTACTTTTTTGTATGATATCCCTTTTGCGAACTCTTGTGTTATCTATCCTTTCCACATTGTTTCGCTAGTGTATTTTGTTAAGCAAAAACCAAAATAAATATCAACTTTTAGTACGCTATAAAATAAAGCCATAAATGAACGCTTTAAGCGCGATAAAATGCAAATTTTCTGAAACCAGTTCGCTGTTGACTTGATCTGTATCGCATTGCATTGAACTGAGACTACTTGTCCATTTCAGGTACTTGCAAGAAAAGTCCATGCAGTGCAACACCGTATCTCTCATTCACTTTCGTGCCTTTACTCTTGCTCAGACATTGAGTGAGGTTGGTGGCGTGCTTCCAGTGTTGTTTCGTGTCGGATTTAGATTAATAAAAAAACTTATCTGAGAAAATATAATCCATACATAACTAATTCAAGATGTCGCGATTAAATTTTGTTCTGCTTTCTGTCTTCTTAGTGGCTTTTGCAGCTGATGTTGATTTACGTGAGTAATTTTTTAATGTTTTATTTCAAGTTTCAGCATGCGCGTGTAACTGAATTTATTTATTTATTTATAATATGTACGTGTGATGTAATAAAATTCCTTATCAATCCTTTATACTACGACTACACATACACGAGGTGTATGGCCGCGCGGTAACGCACTGGACTTTCGTGCGAAAAGTCGCTAGTTCGAGCTTTGCGCTGTGCTTCTCTCTTCGAAGAACACAGGTTTTTTTTCTGCATATATTCGGAGGTATAAAGACACATGTCTTCGGTAATATCCATTCTTTAAAATAAAAAGGAAACCACATGCCAGTGTGTTCCAATCGTCTCACTTCGGTATGCTATCAGTTTCAGTACAGTTGTGTGACCGCCGAGTTTGCTGGTGTGCTAACTCAAAACTCACATCACTCAAAGAAGAGTTAATAAAAAATAAAAAAAAACTCCACGGCACACTAAACCTAAAGCTATTACATATCGAAAGATTTTAAAATGTTTCTTTGTAGTTCATCTTCTCTTGGTAAGTTTTCTGCGGTTTTCTTACCAAATAGGTTTTTTAAACATATGAACTTTACATATTTACAAGTAAGATTTTTCTTAAAGAGAGTTTGCTCTCGAAACGGCGCTATACAAATTGTAGTTTTATTATTATTATTAACTTTATTGGGTTAGAGGTGCTGAGAGATTTCTCTTGCATCGATATCTGAGAATGAATGTTGCGATGTCTAAAGTCACGGTGATAGAAAAATGTGAAAGGAAAAGTAAATGTGATGTATGTGTGAGCAATCAGAGGTTGAAGGAAGTTCGGGAATTCAGCTACTTGGGTAGTATTTTTTTAGACGATGAAAGAGTAAAAAGAGACGTAGTAACAAGAAACAAAATCAACGGGACAATAAAACATATATACTCAAACTGGACAGAATTAAATTTTGCTAAGATGATGATCCCTAATAGTATTCTGGTGCAATTTTTGAGTATGGAAGTGACGCGTAAACTTAGAAAAATACTGAAAGGGACCAAATGAATTATGTATATATAGATAGGGTGACAATGTGTGACAGTATACGGAATGAAGAGATTAAGGATGAATTTGAACATAAATGCAAGATAAAAAAGAGCCCTCCGAGATGGTTTGGGCATGTAGAACAAATTAACAAAGAAAAACTAACACTAATACATAGTGCAAATGTGAGCACAAGGTAAGGTAGAAGAAGATAAAATAAAGTATTGTTAGATTAAGTGAATTATATTTTGAACGGAAATGTAAAAAATCGTAGGAGTTATATGAGAAGGTGTATGGATGTAGAATAGGCGAAAGATGTGCATCGTGATAGCAAAATATGGCACTTTTTTCTCTCTGTCCGTCCCAATAGGGAGATGACGTGATGGTATGTACATATGCATGTAAAAAATTTGTATATCTGGTTACATTATTGTATTGCTACAATTTTTTTACTAACTTATGTTTATAATAAATGATATTCCTTATAAATGAACCATCTTGAAAAAATAAAAATATATTATAATTATTAAAACCCGTGATCTAGTTGGTAAGGTGCTGGTTTTCCACCATGGGGTTTTTGGTTCGATTCCCGAAGGTACAAAAAAAAACGGTAGCAGTGCGGTGAAATAGTTCACGTGATGTGTGTTTGTGAGAGTGATGTTGCATACTTACATGCCGTAGTATTTCAAACTTGTCTACTCAAGTTGTTTTTAGCTCAAAGTTCTGGAGCAAAAGAAAATATTATCTCCCAGCCATGCTTTTCAACATGTTCAAATCATCAATTCGGAGACGTTGAGGGGTACCATACGAATTAAAAAAAAACTTTTTTTAAAGTTTCGAATTTAACTTTGTGGAACTCCATATTAGAATATTTAATAATAAATTATTTCATTTATTATATTAATCCCCATAACACGTGTTTCTATACCGTATTCCAAAGTTCCATTTAGACGGAATTATTCAGGTTTGTTATAAGACTAGGGCTTATTGTTATGAGAGAAATAAGCACTCCTCTGATAAGAAACCAGGATCACTCCACCTGAAGAGAGCCTCGGGATAAGAGGTAGAATCACGTGAAGTGGGGATTAATATAATTAGTGGAATAACAAAGAAACGTAGGGGGGATTGCATATAAAAAGAAGTAATTTTGTGTTAAATATTCTAAAAAACATATATTCTGTTGATGACGCTGTTATTGCGGATAATTTGCAATCTACAAATATAACTGGAGATCGTTAACTCAGCTTGTAATTAGAAGGGCTTGAGAATGAACTAATTAAATTCAAAACTTATGATTGTCAGGAAAAGAAACGTACAACAAATGCAAGGGAACTAATTATAGAAACAATGTTATTGTTCAGCGAGTCTAACAATATAACTATTATGATTAATGGCACCAGTCTCAATAGATCAAAGAAGATGATGTTGAATTATTTTCGAAACCTACGATCTCTTCATCAAAAAAATTAAATGTCAACTTACTTGGGCAAATTTTGTGTTGCTACATATTCTCCGTACTTCTAGTGTCCATAGTGTTGAAGTATTGACACTTATTCAAGCCACCACAAATAGACCAGAAAAATACTGATTCTCATAGGTCTGTCCGTAATAAATAGATGAATAAAATAGATAAGTATTATCCACCATTAAAACTGTTATTAGAAGTTCAATGCGAAGATACGATTATGAGATCCTTCAATAGATGCACTTCTACTACCCTGAAGGATTTCAGGGTAGTAGAAGTGCATCTATTGTTGCAAGAACTTAGAGGAGGGGTTTAACTGGGATGCCGTGTTCAGAGTTGCTGCCTTTAAGATCAATAAAACTTTGATGATCGCTAACCTCCGAAGAGGAGAGAATTAAAATAAATAAAAGTATATTACAATTAATCTAGCGTCGCTTAGAGACCAAACTTTCCTCAACACAAGACTCGAACACGCTATTGATGACGCTTAGATATCAAACTTTCCTCAACATAAGACTCGAACACGCTATTGATGACGCTTAGATCCCAAACTTTCCTCAACACAATACTCGAACACGCTATTGATGACGCTTAGAGACCAAACTTTCCTCAACACAATACTCGAACACGCTATTGATGACGCTTAGAGACCAAACTTTCCTCAACACAAGACTCGAACACGCTATTGATGACGCTTAGATACCAAACTTTCCTCGATACAAGACTCGAACACCCTATTGATGACGCTTAGAGACCCAACTTTCCTCAACACAATACTCGAACACGCTATTGATGACGCTTAGAGACCAAACTTTCCTCAACACAAGACTCGAACACGTTATTGATGACGCTTAGATACCAAACTTTCCTCGATACAAGACTCGAACACCCTATTGATGACGCTTAGAGACCCAACTTTCCTCAACACAATACTCGAACACGCTATTGATGACGCTTAGAGACCAAACTTTCCACAACACAAGACTCGAACACGCTATTGATGACAAATAAAAAATGCATATATAGCATATACTTGAGTATGATATAAAATAAATATATATACTTGAGTAAGAGGTTAGGAAAGTGGTGGTTGCGGTTTGTTTTGAGGAACTTCTCTACATCTACATATATTGAAAAAAACATATTTGATAAGACAACTGCCGAAAACTTGGAAAATGAGATACAAAGAAACCTTTGTAGATCTTTCGATATGTGATAGCAACACATTCAGGTTTAGTTGAAGTGTAGTGTATGTGTGTTATGATTATATGTAATCTTGATAATACTTTTCAAAAAGGATTGTTTTCAAGATTTTTCTAAAGCTGCATTTACCACCTATGTCTCGAACACTAAGTGGTGGACCAAAACACGCCACAGAACCAGCAAAAACTTTTTTATTATTCCTTATTCTATAGGGTTGATTTGTAACATTCAATTTAATAGATTAAGACGAAATCTTAAATCTTTGATTCTCTCCGGATAAACATCTCTCAGACACATACTCGAAAAATATAATAGAGACATCCCATTAAGACATCTGAATACAAAGAGACAAAGTTTGAAATCAATTTGTTCTTGACACTGGAGTCAATGTAGCTTTTTAAGATGCGGGCTAATATGACTACATTTATGACTATCATTAATCAATCTAGCAGCTACATTGAAAACAGAGAGAAACATTAAAAACGAAGTTCATTGCTTGTATATTTTTTGCGATATCGTGATGGCATCTTATATTTATCAAATCAAATATACACATTATATCAAAGCAAAACTTGAAAGGTACATCTTAAAAAACATTAAAAATATGTCATTCTTCTCGTTATACATAAATCTGAGTATTATGTGACACTCTGCCAATAATTCATTCTTTGGTTAAAATGATTATTTATTCAAGTCTTGAATAGAATCCATTAATCTTACCATGAAGCGTTTGACAGGGCATTTAACGTTACTCATGCTCGTCAGCAAAAATGATTATAAACAGTTTTTTTGTGACACTTTAGTATTTTTAAAAATAAATATTTGCGTACAAAGTCGCAGTCATCTTTGTATTATATTTTTTTTGCACAACTCTTCCAAGAAACGTGGTAAAGAGGAATTAAATGTAGACTGGAAACTTTAAAAAATCTGGGTTACCACATGAATCAAATTCGCAACCCCCTAGTCATTAGACATACCATCCACGCCACGGAGTCTGTTAACTTCATCTCCCCACAAATGTTATTATCTAGATTTAAAATTTGAATAGTCAAATCTAGATACATCGAAAGATGTGTAGTTTTTTTTTGTAAAATGGTCAATTTTGGTTGGTATAGTACAAACTAAGTAACTCTAATAACTCTAAAAAGAGCAGCTCTAGAAGGTACAAAACGTTTAGGAAGAACTAAAAAAACGTGACACGACTTAATTAATCAAAATTTTAAAACGGGAGGAGTAACAATCCTTTATAATATGACAACATTTTATTGTATTGCATTACATTTTCATTATATAGAGTACAACCTGGTGGCCTTATTGCCTTGTGGCAATATTTTTCAACCAACCAGTAACTTTTCAAATGGGATTCTAGTCTGGTTTTCACTTAGGGCCCATTATAACATATTTCTTGTTTGGCTGGAAGATGGAGGGAAGCCACATGGAATTAAACTTGCCAGGCTAGAAAGTAAATAAAGATGTTAAAGAGGCCTCAATTAAAAACCATACACGAATCATCTAAAAAAAATCAAGGATTCGAATAGGAATTGAACCCGCATCCTCCGGGCTGGGAGACAAGCGTCTTACCAACTAAGTTACGGAGGTCGTCTTAGGCCACTGGGGTCGTCTATGTGCAACAATAGGTTGTTTGGATTTGCCAGTGAAGTGGAGATTATTTCTTTCTGTCTACCTTAATAAAGGCATGGCATGATGATGATGCAATTAAATTATATAATAATGCTATAAATGACAATTTATTTACATATACTCGTAATTTCATACCACATTATAATCAGACGTTTTTTCCTTATTTTTTTACGCATTTATTTTAAATTTATATTTTGTAATTGATCTTGAAAATATTTAAGTTTTAAATACATATTTTCAACCATTAACGATGACGGCAATTTTTAAAATTTATTCATTTTTTACATATTAAGGAAATATATAAGGATATAAAAAGTGACACTTAAAAGAGATACACTTTTTAAATCACATATAAATGTATTCCCATTTTCCCATTATGTATAATTTTTATGCTCTGGTATACATAACATACTATAGACCTGTTGGCTGACTAACTTGAAATTTCTGTATCATAATATAAATAGGCAAAAACCCGTAAGACGTTTGTCGCCAAAGAAAGAATATGAGAATTGAATTTTGAATACAAGAGAGCGAGGGAGGAATACTTGGATTCTCTCCGAAAGTAATTCGAAATTTGAATCTCGGTGGGTCCGTCGAAACTATACTGAACGAATTTTAAATACCTAGCTAACAATTTTTGAACCGGTGTAAAAGGGGACGATTATAAATGATATACTCGTATATAAACAAATTCTATATTTATGAATATATATTTTCCTAAATGTAGAATTTGTTTTACTTCCGTGAATATTTCACGGGTTGCAACTAGTTAAGTTAATCCGCTTATCACATGTGTGAAATATATACTCTCGCCACTGAAAAGAACAAAAAAAATATATCTATTCATAGATAATATTTACACTAACTTTAAAGAAGAATACATTAAAAAACAATTATAAAACATTTCATAAACAAAAATAACCAAATTATTATGTATACTATATATGATATTATATATAAGATGAATAAACACATCATCTTCTTTTGATGTTGGCGATCACTCTTGGGAAAATACTTATCTTTGGCGGCACGGAACAGCCCCTCAACTGTCTGAATACCTGCCCATTTGTGAATGTTGCGTAACCATGGCAGGCGCCTTCCTCCTTAATTTCATCCATTAATATCAATTTTAGGAAGTGACATTTTTCTTCCCTCACCCAGGACGGCAATCTTTCGGCATTTTAAATAATTTAAATGCTCTCGTTCTACAACTCCTCGATCTTAGTCTTTGAGATACGATGAAATCAAGAAATTCACAGCATTCTCCAATGAAAACACTAAAAATTCTTAAGCACTAAAAATATTTATAATTAGATTTATTCAAGTTTCCTTTTCATTGATCATCTGTTAAACGTGTCAACATGTTTTTTTACACGACTTAACACAGTAGATTTAAGATAACATTTATACTTTATTATAACATTTCTTGCTCTGTCATGCAATAACACATATTCGTAATAAACAATTAAATATGAAGAAAAAAAAACTGTTTTCTCGAAACAACTCCTTCCCATTTTGAAGGAAGCTCAATATGTTTTCTTTAAAATATATTGTAAAATGAAGATGTCAATATCTAAGGCCGAGGTAAGGTTTAAAAGGACAGTCCGCGAAATAAACAAAGAACATTCGTCAAATTTGTATTACTCATTGCCAGTCTAAACAGTTTCATAGTTCTGTTTCTTAAATAGATGCAACGAATATTACTCATTGCCAGTCTAAACAGTTTCATAGTTCTGTTTCTTAAATAGATGCAACGAATATTACTCATTGCCAGTCTAAACAGTTTCATAGTTCTGTTTCTTAAATAGATGCAACGAATATTACTCATTGCCAGTCTAAACAGTTTCATAGTTCTGTTTCTTAAATAGATGCAACGAATATTACTCATTGCCAGTCTAAACAGTTTCATAGTTCTGTTTCTTAAATAGATGCAACGAATATTACTCATTGCCAGTCTAAACAGTTTCATAGTTCTGTTTCTTAAATAGATGCAACGAATATTACTCATTGCCAGTCTAAACAGTTTCATAGTTCTGTTTCTTAAATAGATGCAACGAATATTACTCATTGCCAGTCTAAACAGTTTTATAGTTCTGTTTCTTAAATAGATGCAACGAATATAAATCCATATATTTTCCAACACAGATATATAAGACGTTTGCTTAAAGATATAAAAATATTGTAGATGCTCAGGGAATTTCCATGCTTAGAGCAGGGTTCCCCCACATACCACAATGTGACAGAAATCAAAGAATTATGTCTAATTATATGATTTGTGTTAAATTTGTTTGTCATATCAACATTATTGATTTATCATATCTGCATACGCTTGTTAAAATTGATGTTTAGTGCTAAGTATACACAGATAAACACCCCACACACACACAGGTGACACAAAAGTGGAAAAGGAAATAATAGACATAGCACGTGGATCACATGTAATTTTTATTTTCAATTTAAATAAAATAACTCGTTTTCGTTCGTTCGATGTTGAGTGCTTTGATTGATCATAACAATTATAAAAAATTTCTCCCCTTGTTTTCTCTTTCTCTCGGTTGTGTTTTTTTTATACTAGAACATCTTGTGATTTTGTGGTCGATGTTACCTTTGATAGCGCTTACACTCTGAATTTGTTGATTCCGTTTATATTTTTTACTATAATTTTGTTTATGCGCTACTATACTTTTATTTCCATATGAATTTCAATAGTGACGTTCGGTGTGGTGCTGTGCGAGCTATTCATGTTGAGATGATCCCGTGTCGTATTAATAACTATACATATTGTTTAAGTTTTGTATTTTTGAAATACCTTGAGTAAACTTGCATACTTATGTGTTATTGAAATTTTTAATTGCATCTCTGTAGTTCACGGTTTATTGGGTTTTGATTTAACCATATGGAACCCAAGAAGAATACTAGAACACCTTGTCAGCTGAAGGAACTTAAAGAAACTTTATTCATGAGGAAATAAATGGAGTGATAATGTATGACATAATACGAAATGAAATGATTAAAAGTGACTGTGTATTTAAGACTAATGTATTAAGTAAGATCTAGAGGAGTATTCAGATATGGTTAGGGTACGTGGAACGAATTATTGAAGATGCACTAGCAAAAATATAAAGTACAAATGTCAGAGGTAAGTGTGATTGAAGAAGACCAAGAAAAGGACGAGTATGTGTCATGTATCTACTGCCAGCACATGCTAATCTTATCTATACATTCACCCTCAACGCAACCAATGTTCCGCTTATCTAAGAACCTATAAATATCATTATCTGTAATACGGTATAATCACCAAAACCGACGTTATCTTATCCACATTCAAATAAATATTATAAGTTATATTATACCCTTGTCAAGCTTATCGATACTAACCATGTACTAGATCCTATAAATATTAGCGCTATCACATTAGTGTAAATTTAACTTCGATGTATTATGTTAAGTTTATCATCTCGTCTGCCCAAATTCAATAAGATTAGATATCACTAAATGAGTAAGCTGGGGACGAGATAAATCACCGATATCGACTCGACCTTAAAGGGCAAACATAACATGCTCGACGAATTCCTTCTTAGTCTATTGAAGGGTCGTGGTATAGTTATCTTTGCTTTAAATAGGACGTCATATCTGAGGCAGCATCACTATTCTTAAAGCCGCTAAGATATTAACATCACCCTTATTATAATACTGTTAATATTATACATCAATGTAATTCAACCTTCATACAAATAAAACTACACGTTGAAATTCTAAAAAGAGTTTTCGTTGCAAAAGGTCATAACATATGATTGGATGTAAAAAAAGATATTTTGAAATATGGGAAATCAGTAGCTATATGAGAATGTGTATATATGTGGAAGAGGCGAAATATGCGTGTCCAGATAGTTAAAATTGGCATTCTGTCCTGTCTGCCTACCCCAGCAGGGAAACGGGTTGATATTATATATGTATTGATTTGAAATTTTGTTGTATACTGTACAACTCGGTGGATTCATTGAAATATTGATATCCCTTCCAACCAACGAGAAAGATATTGAAGAGGCCTTCAGTGAAAACTAGAATGGACTTATTTTTAATCTGTATTTTTAACGGGCATCGAAACCGCAGTCCCTCGGATCAGAACACAGACGTATTACTAACTAGGTCATGGAGGTTCCCTCTATGTGTATGATGGTGACCAGCCTCCGATTGGAGCAAAACCTCAAAAAAATGCAAAACAATTTTTTTCAGACTGTTTTTAACACATTTAATGTAATCGCGTTAAACTGGTATCAAATATATAATCAAATTGTAAACAAATGAAACTGTGATATAAATCACAGAAACGTTTTTTCTATATCACTGGTCTTAAGTTTTTTACATCGTCCTTTTCTAAATATATGTTATACCATCCGATTAATATGCAAATATTTATTGAAATGTGACTTTGTATCCAATTTATTTAGAATGTTTAATAAAATAGTAAACCAAGTTGAATGCCACAAATAAAACCAAATGAAACTTTATTAGTACGACCTTAAACTTATAAAATTAAATACCTCGAAAATAATGTTTTATATACACGTGTGTATGTTACAAATATAGATTGACCACATTTTTTTCTTCGAAAAAAAAAAACATTCCATAAAGGTAATTGTTATTCAAATATTTGATAATGGTTTGTAAACATTGATTTTATTTGTGTTTGTGCGAGAAAAATCACAGTTCATGCCGTGATGAAGGCTGATGTTTCGAAGAACACAACATAGAAATAATTCTGAAAAAGTGTTTAAAAAATCTTCAAACTTATCTGTTTTGTTATGTTGATTGATTTCGTTTGTTTTGGAAGAGTGATATACAGTTCTTTCGGTCAATAATTTACAATACATGAATCAGTCCTGCCCAGAGCATGTAGTTCCAATATTCTGACAAACTAGCAGGAGTTGTGAGTCTTGTTTTATATACCTCTACAACTACATTCAGTGCTATTTTCTTTCAAGAAATCCATCTCTGTATATATAGCTAGGCCACACGTATATTTAAGGCCGGCACACGAAATTCAATGGCATAAAACATTTTTTTTTTACTGATAGTCATTTTATTCACGAAAATTGCAAAAAATCAATTAAAATAAACGTGAACAGTGAAGGAGCTACTTGACAGATCTAAGGCCATCATTAAATGCACCTGTGAATTATAATGAAGTCATAATAGGTTGTTCATTAAAACACTGTAGACATAAATGATCACAGATAAAAACCGACAGAAACAACTCAACCATCTCTTCTTTCTTCTCAGTTGCTATACTTCCACAGCTAAATTTGGACTTCTTCCGTGGCTATTCATAGCAGTCTAGTGTGTTGCTGAGCTATGAGCATAATTGAGGAATTACCATCTTGATTGCATCAGACTCCTGATGTCATTCATTTAGTGTTTTGACGGTCTTCAAACTGGTGTTTCGAAGACATTTGTTTAAATTTATATTATATATTTTAGCATCTTATAATGTTGCCGATATTGACATTTGTTTGATGTTAAACTATGAATATGTTGATTTATATATTTTATTACTTATGTACAATACAACTGTATTTTTCCTTCCATGTGAATGTCAAGAGTGACGTGCAGTGTGGTTCGGTGCGGGCAGTCCGTCTTGAGGCGGTCCCGTATCGTATAAATAACGTTGTCAAATTTTTTAAGTGTGTGCTTGCATATTTGTGTGTTGCCCATATCATTTTATTATGATTGCATTTTCTTTTTGAAATTTTCTTATATTTTTAAAATATCGTTGTAAGTTACATTATACTTTGAAGGATGAATACATATGATAAATAAAAACATAGTATTTTTTTCTTCTACATGTTTTCCGTTTGGTTAGCAAAATGTCCAGTTCACTCATAATTTATTTCTGAAATATTTCTTCATGGCCTTCGTGACCTATTTTGGCAAAACGCCTGTCTTCCGACCCTTGAGTTGAGGGAAATGTTATTAAAAATGGTTCTAGTCGGTCTCAAATGTTATTAAAAATGGTTCCAGTCTGACTTTCAATTAAGTTCTCTTAAAAACTTCTCGTTGGTTTGAAGACATTTCCACATGACAATAAATCTACCCAGTTGTTCTGTATACAATAAAAGTGTAATTAAACACAAGTTTTTTTTCGTACATTGTACGTAACGGACTAATTTCTTGAGCATTTATTGGTTTAGAATCATTAACAATACAAACTTAGCTAAATTACATTGAACTTTTCAATAACAAAAAAATAGAATAGTTTACATAATTAAAAAAAATATATCCAAGTAACTTTAATCGGTTGATGTGTGCTTTCCAACGTCCAAGTTTGAAAAAAATAGTTTGATATGTAACATAATACTCCCATGTCAATATTCGAAACAGTCCTGTTGAGTGCATAGTCGAAACAGTCCTGTACAGAAGTGTGAATGCCTTTCCAACAGGCTTAGAGGTCGGGAAACCCGTTCTTGCGTGTGTGATTGAGAACAGGTCCTACCGGCGCAGACTACTGTAATGTTAGGAACATTTTAATGCTTATGTTACTTTCATCACTTTTTGTCACATCTAAGTTCAGCTTTCATATCTTTATATTGTTACCAAGAATCTATTATGAGCACCCAGATTTATTTTTCTTGAAATGCTCCGCTGTATTAAATTTCAGATCGCTGGCCAAATTTTTATAATGATTTCATGATATTACTTTCATGAGTACATTTGTATTTCGGGATACTCCCGGTAATTTGGGAATGGTAGTAACACTAGGTGCCTTACGAATAAAAACAATGTTTATATCTCTTATGTCAATCAAGAGTATGGTTATCCAAAACAAAAGATATACCAAGGAGCTAAAAACAAACTATTTACAGCCAGTTGGTAGTCAGTAGTTGAGCAGCAAAACAATGCCAAGGTGAAGACTTAAAGAAGCATTTGCAGTGCTCTATACAGCCTATTTGACTTAAGTTGTTGTGTTGTGAATTATGTGTGCACACGGCGTCGAAGGTTATGTTATATTGACTGCGAACAAGATCGTTGAAGAAGGTTTTTTTAAAGCGTCGCTCAAGTGTCTTTTACAAATCATAGTAACATTTACTAAACAAAAAATAAATAATCAACACATTTCAGAATACATACGGCTTATTGAATTGCCAATTTATAGTACAACACCGAAAGAATGCTACGTTAAAACATGATTTCATATTTAAAAAACAAAACGTGTTACTGAATAGTGAATGAAATGATTCGAGATTAATTTAAACTGACGAGTTTAATAAAGAAATAAGGAAAAAATGCGAATAATTAGAGATCAATGTAAATTGAAAACTTTAATAAAGTGATTAGGAAAAATTGTAAGTGATTATAAATCAATGTAAACTGATGAACTTAATAAAGTAGTAATGAAAGAATGCGAGTGATTAGAGATCAATGTTAACTGATGAATTTAATAAAGTGATAAGGGAGAAATGCGAGTGATTAGAAATCAATGTAAACTGATGAACTTAATAAAGTGGTAATGAAAAAAATGCGAGTGATTAGAGATCAATGTTAACTGATGAATTTAATAAAGTGATAAGGGAGAAATGCGAGTGATTAGAAATCAATGTAAACTGATGAACTTAATAAAGTGGTAATGAAAAAAATGCGAGTGATTAGAGATCAATGTTAACTGATGAATTTAATAAAGTGATAAGGGAGAAATGCGAGTGATTAGAAATCAATGTAAACTGATGAACTTAATAAAGTGGTAATGAAAAAAATGCGAGTGATTAGAGATCAAT
The DNA here is from genome assembly GCA_949825065.1 of Odontocerum albicorne. NCBI lineage: Eukaryota > Metazoa > Arthropoda > Insecta > Trichoptera > Odontoceridae > Odontocerum > Odontocerum albicorne. The sequence continues at coordinate 14,780,050 of OX463860.1, read as the reverse complement.
GTTAACTGATGAATTTAATAAAGTGATAAGGGAGAAATGCGAGTGATTAGAAATCAATGTAAACTGATGAACTTAATAAAGTGATAATGAAAAAAATGCGAGTGATTAGATATCAATGTTTACTGATGAGTTTAATAAAGTGATAAGGGAAAAATCGAATGATTAGAGATCAATGTAAATTGATGACTTTATGGTAATCAAGTGATTAGGAAAAATGCGAGTGATTAGAGATCAATGTTTACTGATGAACTTAATAACGTGAGAAGGGAAAAATACGAGTGATTATAGATCACTTAATAAAGTGATTAGGTAAAAAGGTGAGTTTATGTCTTAAGATGAAGAGAACACTCTGAATGCTTAGAGCACGTAAAAAAATTAATGAAGAAAGATTAACAAAACAAATATGCCCTACAAATATGAGTGGAAGGCATAGAAGAGGAAAACCAAATGAACTATGGTTTGATCAAGGGAATGAAATTTTTAAAGAAGTATGTGTAAAGTCAGATAACTTGTAATGATTATATGAGAAGGTGTAAGGATGTAGAAGTAGCGAAAGGTATGTGCTCAGTGATACATTAAGAAGCAAAAAGAACGAGTGAAACACATTTCTGAGTAAAAGTCAGAGAAATCATATGAGGGGTGTTAGAAGTAAAAGGAGAAAAGTGTATACTCGGAAAGAGCAACGGCGTGATGGTATGTGTTATGTATGATTTATTTACTTTTATCCGATTATACCTATATGATATTATTTTTGTATGATAAATATGTTACATGTAATGTAGACGCGTGACAAAGGAAGACCTATACAATAAGAAAGTCTGACGTTCTATCTAAATACATTTTGATATTATTTTATATTCTCATGTATTTTTTATATGTATAAATCAATTAAATACGCGTAAGTTACTGAAATATAATCAGTCTATCGAATATTCGTTAAACTGTTTACAATTCTGTTGAAATGCGGCAACGCTGATACTTATCGACGTTTGAATGCATTAGCAGAAATTACCGCGGAATATTGAGGATATCCATAATCATCGAAGTAGTTTACCTTCAGAATAATTTTTTTTTAAATCAACAACAATTTATTTTGGAAAACTCTCCTCATTTTTATAATAACTCTTATGTTTCATTATGTAAGTGTTATTTACTAAATGCATTTTCTTGGTTATTTTTTCCTTATCTGACTATGGTTTATAATACCTAGAATTATTATGAAGAAAAAAATGTGAATTTTTATTTCCTATCATGTTAATAAAATATTAATATATTTTTGTTACTTATTTTATGAAGGCAATTCATCCAAATAAAGATTAATGCTCATTTTTTTTTAAATAAAGTTTTAAAAACTCTCATATCCGAGAAAAGAGAGTATCTTGTGAGATGGGATAGAAACTGCATAATATATGGAACGGATGCAAGGTCTTATGGAAAGGATTTATGTTATAATATAAGTATTAAATATGAGAAGTCCTCCAAAACGACTGGAGAATAATTATATAAAACATCTCAAGAGAGATAGTCCTATTGATAACAGGTCAAACGTATAACTAAAAGGAAAGAAGAAGAATTAAACTACCCTCAATTTTACTCCCTTGATTTTCTTTTGTATGATCCACTTTAGGTCAGTACCTCTAGTTAATATGCGCCATGTTCACACCATAACAATATTTTTGATTTTGAACTCCACGTGTTTGGTGTTCTTTCTATCTTTATTAGACAATTATGCTACCCAAATTAGAAAAAGGATATATTTTACGAGAGTAGAGTATGGTAGTTAACTCGGTGGTGGTTCCACCAACTGTGGTTCGATGCTGTAGTTTGACGCTGTCAGGTTTCAAAATGATAAACTAAAGGAGTTTATCATCTTTAAACCTGAATTCATTGTCTCTCAACTTGATTACTGTAAAGTTGTGTATATTGGGTTATCTAAAATATAGTTTGATACTTGCAACAAGTCTTCAGCGCAGAAGCCCGTTTTATTTTTGATATAAGAAAATTTGTCAGAATAATGGTGACTTTTTAAGGAGGGTTTGCTTGATTGTTCTGAAAGGGTCAAGCTTTCGCTGTGTCTTATGTTAAACGCTCTTAATACTCTTGCGCTGTAATGTGTGACTTCTTATTGAATTTAATCTGCCTTTTTAACGTCTTCAGACCTGAGTCAATTCGAAGGTTCTAAAAAATATTCTTGCTTGTGAATGTATTATTTATACTAAATGCAACATTATGTCATATTAGCTTAGATAAATGGGACCTAAAACGTTCAAAGTCGATAATATAGTATCCTATACTTTATTTGTCTTCAGAAAACAAAAATATACCTCAAAGTTGTTTACAAAGTATACATGAACTCTGTGTCTATTATAATGGACATCAGGCCTGAAAAGGTTGAACTCTCTGAAATAAGATAAATATTCGATTTGACGGTTTTGTAAAAGGTTATTAAAAATATTGTTGATAATCTCGATTTATTCCATATTTCTGCTATAAACGCACGAAACCTTTTATAATTCTAATGTGTCAATAGCAATTTGCTAACGATAGTAGTACGTTGTAACTCATCTATTGTGAGAATGCAAAAATTGAGTTACTCCATATCTGGTTTAATGCATATTTTTAATGTGGATGATGACTTCAATGGGGTTTTTTTCAGCAATCTCTAAACCCTTAGTCTTAACCGAGACACATCATTTTGTATTTTTCTTGATTATAATTCATTAGTCTTTATCTTTCCTTTCAGCGTTATTGTACTATATAAAGTAAGACATGTGTCTTTAGAATTGTGTTCTTTAATGACTTGTTTCAGATGTTGTTATTTTATAATTTATTTAGAACGTTGCTATGATTTATAATTTACGCTTAAGTGTCTTTGTCTATGTGTTAGGAATGTGCCATCTGGGAGACATGCTTCACTGAGATTATTTGTATCTTAGAGTATAGTTGTGGGGAATTGGGCAAACGCACAGTGGTATTTCTATCGGTATTTTGAAATCACTGTCTCTATCCTTACACCGAACTTATTGTATTATTATTTTGTAATATTTTTAATCTGTAAATAAAAGTGAGTTTGAATCCCGAGGGAGAGCTCTCTTGAGTGGAGTCTGCTCCCTAAATGCTGTTTTATGAAGTTTTTTTTTGTTATATTCTTATTATAATACAATATAAGACCGTGCCATGTACGCTTTTACAGTTTATTAATGAAGTTTCTGAACTATTATAAAACATTGCTTATGTGTACAATATTCACAAGGTTAACAACTAACTTGTCCAACAAATACATTTTACATCAATTTCCTAAGTAAATAGCCTATTAAAAATATCACCTGAAAGCTTAATGTCAAAACCACATAATATTCACTTGCGATCATTATTTATTCATCATTACACAAGGACGTGGACGTTAATAAATTATTTCAATTTATTTCCAAAAGGTAAAAAATATGAAACATATATTAGTAGAAATTAGACCTGTCTAAATTGTTGTTTATAGTTAAGGCATTAACGTTGTGGAGGTTTAAAGACATTGTAATTTATTTTTATCAAACACTGTTTATTCCACTTTTTTGTGACGGTATAACCTTACCGGTTTCAAGGCTTTCACCGCATCTTCAGGGGAGCGCAAACAAGACTTGTTTGCGCTCCCCTGAAGATGAGGTGAAAACCTTGAAACCGGTAGGGTTATGCCGTCACAAAAAAGTGGAATAAACAGTGTTTTATAAAAATAAATTACCTGTCTAAATTGTTATCGACAACAATGGGCTTTTTGGGAGACACCTGTTTTTGATTTTATAATAATTTTTTTCCCTTCTGGTATCAGAGCATTCCGGATATATCTGGGTAATAATTTTATACATGTTTACCCATGGTAAAAACTTACTCAGAAATATTGATAGTCTGATGGTAAAGAGATATTCCAAAAAAACACACTATTTGAGTTCACACTATTTAAGAGAAGTTACAATGAAATGTAGGCATCTTTATTTATACAATATATTGAAATTATTAGAAAAATTAATAGAAAAATATAATATATTAATACGAGTATAAATGTAACAAGGAGATTGATTGCTTTCAACAGTTCCACTTTACCATTATTTACCTCCAAGCTATTACGAGACATCCAAGGGTGATGGAAGCTTAGAACTTTCACTAGAGTTGTGCTTTGATGTATTAAATAACTTTCTTCCGACACCCGATACAATCAGTTCTCTGCTTCCGGTTATTTTATCTTATGTCTTAACTTCCTTCCGGTGATTGTTGTCGGTTTTTATGTTGAGTAATAACCTGAATCGTGATTTGATTAATGCGTGGGAATTGCAGTTAAACGTTATTTTTCAATCATATTTTAAAATATAAGTTTATGTACGCTTTATAGCCAAAGGTACACAACGTTTATAGAAAATCTTTTATCATTATTAATGTTGTATTTTTTAATGGTAGCTTACTCGTTATGAAAATGAGAGCATTTTGTAGAATACGTTGAAAGAGACTTCCCTGGTTTTGTTGGTAAAATGTTTATCGGCCAACGGGTCGGGGATTCGATTCCCATTGATTAACAATTATTTTGACATCGAGTTTCAGTCTGGTTTACACTTAAGTCCTCTTTAATATATTTTTAGTTGGTTCGATGAACTTGCCTCATGATGAGATTGCCTCGACAAGGCTGTATTGATTCAAGGAAAGAATTCTAAAAGTATGATAAAATAAGGAATAAGGACATTAGGAAATAATATGGATTAAAAGATGCTTTAAATGAAAAAGATGCATTAACATTTTTTTTGCCACATTGAAAGAATGAAGAATAAAATATTTACAAAAAATATGTACAAGAATTATACGAGGTACAATAAGTTTGAGAGAACCTATAAAAAAAGCGCGACAAATGAAATAAATTCAGAAAGAGGAAAGATGAAAAACGTGTATAATATGAAATATATCGTGACGAGGTGTATGCATGTGGCAAAGCGTAATATGTGTGCCAGGATAAAATTAAGTCTACTCAGCATAGTGAGATGGTGGTGATGACGGTGAAGATGACCAAATACAGTTCAATTCAAGCTTACTTGACTTAGTATATCTTTGGACTTTTGGTTACCGGACCCGTATACATTAATAACATCAATTATTTCCATAAATACATTATACATCAATTATTTCCATAAATTGATAAAAAAATAATGCTGAATACTGCCTATAAAATATATAACATAAAACTTCTGATTGTATTATATTTTATTCACAGCCCTTGTTGAATCACACTGGTCAATACTTTAATAATACCGAAGTAACAAAATGTTCATAATATTTTTTTGTTAAATCGAACAAACGTTAATTAAATAAAATGTTCAACGAATCCTGTTTTAACAAAATTAAATTTTCAGTATCACAAACATTTTTCGGCCGAAAATTGCTACGTTAAGTAGGTTGTCACAACTATTTGTCCCATACTCAGGTGTGTCGCTGCTGGAGGAATCCTTCAGGGCAATTTTTTTTTCGTCACTAAGTGACGTCGCGCTTATAATAAATAAAGAAAATTTGTATCATATTGTGCAGATCACGCTGAATGGGAATTTTTATGTTTGTCCCCATAATAGCGTAGGTGGTTGTGGAATCGAACTGAACTATTTTTATACCAGTATGTCTTTAACGTGACAGTAGGAGTTCTTGTATAGCGATGCAAATACAGAGGCCCTCGTTATCTATGGGGGATGTGTTTTAATCCTCCACCGCGAATGACGAAATCTGCGGAAAATAGCAAACCCTTTTTAAATTACTATATACAACTTTAGTATACCTATTTTAACATATACATATAGCCATTTTTTATAAATTGCACTGAACGCTCCGAAGTCCGTTTTTTCTAATATATTACTGTTACCGTATTTTTGTGCGGTTGGAGGGGCAACAGTTAACCTAACAAAAAAATAATCTTTAATGAACATTTCACAAATTGAAGATTTGTTTTTCCATGCATTTTAGCAACGGTAGCGATTGTTTTCTTTTCTTTTCGTACTAAGTCAAAAAAATTGCTTTACACTTCTTGCAAGTACTTGATGAAAATTATTTGCAGTCTCTGAGTCACTAATATCACTAGTCTTGCATTTCATAAATAAGGGTTATTGGAAAACAACCACCGAGACATCGGTTACGATGCGATCACAGCAAGAGATGGAAAGTGATCGATCGCATGGGAGATTTGAGATGAATCTTCTGGTCTTTGATAGACCTGCTTTCATCGTTAATAACTCTAATTTGGCTTGAGATTTAAAAATATCACGAGTATCAAGCACGGATAAGTAAACCCGCGAATGCAGAGCCCGTGTATTGTATATAACATGCGTACAAATAAATTCACGTTAGTAAGTAGATACACTATAACTTGTCGAGTTGATTGTCTTGCAGTTCAATGTACTTGCATTCCTGTGGTGCACTCTGAAGGCAGTAAATCTACGCAACGAGATACTTGCATTCATCATTAGGAGTTAGACGTTAAAATAATGCTAATCTGATTCAGAATTCAGTTAACGGTTACATGTAAATTACTTAATAGGATTTATGTTGAAATAACAACTATTATAGATACATTTTTGAAGTATATTGAAGCGTCAGATAAAACTCGTCTTGCGAACAATTTCGCAAGACTCAATTCTGCCTGAAGGACATCGTAATCAAGGTTATCTATAGGAATGGACTATCTATAATTAAAGTGTCGCAAGAATTTATGTTAAACATTTTCATTAAAATATCTCTTACATTGAAAGTAAGCATACTCAAGTGGCCTTCTCACAAGTGATGTGTACAATATTTTAAATGTGAGAGGATTTGCAAAGCTTTTTGACATTTTTAAAACAAAACCTGGAGTCTCCGCCGTTTTGCTTGATATCACATAAACGTGAGGAAGTAAACTTAGCGTTTCAACAAACATGAGACTCAGTCAATATTTTTAAGATCTGACCATCAATTTAATGTTTGGAATGTTTCCGATGAATTTGTTGTAAATAGTTATCAAATAATACAATTATCAGTCGATACATGTATTCATGTATGATAGTATTTGTTTTGCAAGATACATATTTTATTTTACATAATACTTGTAATTTGGCACTCAAATAAGTATATTTTTCAGTGTAAAAAAGGTTTTATTTGGCACTTCACTGTGCTTGTGTAGTATGACAGTGATGCATTCTATCTGAAAAACTTCACAATTTATATGAGAAAATACATCGTGTATGTAGACTTATATAGATGAATGGACTGTAGGAATTACAAGAAAAAACAACGGGGGGAAAAAACTCAGTAACTTGAGTTTGCTGAAGTATATCAGAGTATTGAATTTGCTAGTCAATAGAAGAAAAACAAAACTCATGGTCATTGACCGATTAATATGATAAACGATAATAAGCTGCAGAACTTGAACAATAATAATAAAAGAACAATTTACATATGTAGCTTCGAATCAACGACAGATTATCGACAATATGCCTTAGGCAACTCCTCAGATTCTTTGGGCATATTGCTCGTGGCCAAGATACCAGTTTGAAGAGGTTTGTGATTACTGGAAGCGTGGAAGGACGACGCACAAGGGGAAGAATCCCAATGCATTGGATTGATCAAGTGAGATATGCAACTGGACTACCCTTAACAACTGTTCTTCTGTATTGATGGATAAAAAATATTACAAAATAAATATATACTCGTAAATAGAGTGCAAGAAAAGAAAAGTAGCTATGGCCATTAGATTGGGTACTTCCCCGCATCTGTTCAGAAAAAAAAAATGATAAATTACATAGAAATCCTTTTGAATCTTCCAATACGTGACATTAACATGTTTGGCTTTAAGGGTTGTGTAGTGTTCATATATTAAAGACCTCTCAAAAGGGTTCGACTTCAAGTGTTTCCTTAAGCTGTACACGCCACTGATATATCTAACAATTAATGGTAGACCATTCCACACCACAGAACCAGCAACAAGGCAAAAGCTCTATCATAATAAGTTACCTTATTGAATCGATTCGGAATAATTAAATTTACAAAATAAATACGAAATCGACCTCAATATTTTACTCTTCTTCAAAGGAACATTTCTCAAACACATATTCTAAAGATACAATGGAGACATCCCATTACGGGACCTAAATACAAATAGAAAAACTTTGAAATCAATCAATTTGCGACACTTAAGTCAATTTAGGTCTTTTAGATAGATGTGTATAAGTTAAATAAAATGGTCTTCTTCATTACTGGCAGGGGTTAGTACGACGAGGCAATAATGCGCAGTATCCAGATGGCTAAAGGAGCGATGGCCCACCTGGAAGTGATCTGTAGAAATAGTGGCATCCTAAGAAAAAAACAATGATCGATTGTTCCAAATGGTGCGGAGACGTGGATAATTAAGGCATGGAAAATACAAGAAATGTAGCCTTTGATGTGTTTAGTAAGATGAATAAAAACACTGATTTAGTTGGAGCATGTTGAATGAATAAATTAATGAAGAATGAAGAACTAACAAAATAAATATGTAATGCAAATGTGAGTAGAAGGCGTGGCAGAGGAAACCCAAATATAGTGGATCAACTGAATGATATTTAGATAGAAGGAAATGTTGGAGAAATCGCAAGCGTTGCAAGAGAAGGTGTATAGATGTAGAAGAGGTGAAGGATGTATGTTGATATATAATAGAAAAGTCTGGCGCTCTGTCCTATCTGTTTACCTTAAAAGGAAAATAACAATGTGCTATGTATGTACTCGTATGTATATAGTAGAAACTATGTCCTTGTGAAATAAGTTACACATTATTTCTAGGAATTTAATGAATAATGTTGATTCATGATACAGCGAAATTATTACTCAATTTTAAAAATTGTGTTGGGGAAAAATTATAAAATGCAATTATATATAGATTTGGTATCTATACAATTTGTGTTCCCACTGTACTTCAAGGGCGCTTTTGTTTTCTATGGATTTGTACTTGTTATTAAAGTAATTGTATAGGCAAGTAAGTTTTCTTTTATTAACTTACACTTTAATGTACGAGTTTATTATATTATATATGTTAATCTAATAACACCTTATTACCAATTATGTTGCAAATCTGAGGCAGTGTTCTTTAACTATTGCTTGAAGATTTAAAATTGCCTTCAATGAATTCATTGCTCAACGTCATTATTATGTTGTTATAAATTAGGCATCTACCCAAACATTCAGGACAATGTTGTCGATGTTATTAGTTTGTGATCGTTATTCTTTTTTTGGTTATTTATTTTATATTATAAGGATACCATGAATTTAGGCATCCGAGTTATCTAAGGGATCAGCAGTTGTATCTTTTAAGTGATTACGGATAAATATGAACGCAAACCTTTTTTGTTGAGTAAGATGAAGAAGATCACTCTAAGTTGGTTTGCGCACGTAGAACGAATTAATGAAGGAATATTAAAAAATAAATATACAGTGCATCATCGCCGTTGCTGGGGCTCGTAGTTGAGGACCCCCTCGCCATACCAATGTCAATTTAGTTTAGAAGCGAAGCTGTGCTGTAGAGTTTTCTCCCCTTTCTTCTTTTTTTCTCCTCTTTAAGAGAGTAAGCCGTTGCTCACCAGCAAACTCATCGGCCACATCGCTGTACTAGATCTGATAGCACACATGAAGTGAGATAATATTTTTTTTCCTTATTTTTGAAAAAATAGATATGATCAAAGTCAAAAGTGTCCTCATATTTCCGAAAATTAGGCAGAAAAATAGGCAGAAAATCATAGCAGCTTAAATTTTGTCACATTTTGCAAAATTTCCCCATTCGCAATATTTTTCCACCACTCCTGAAAACCCTGTTTTTGGCTATCATAACTTAAATAATAAAAATGGTATTCTCTTGTTTGCAGCCCCCTACATTAAGCAGAGATGCCACTCCTCAAACCCTAAACTGATTGGCTGTTTAATAGAGTCCTTGCACCACATCAAGCCATGGCTGGCGTCAGGAATCCCCGAGATCAACATGCCTACAGTGGAGCCTTTCAGAATGGAACAGATCAGCCTCTCTCTCAGTACTGGACCTCAAGGGTACAAGATTACCCTCAGAGAGATGGATGTCTTTGGTGCTAGCAACTATACAATAGGAAAAATGAAGTAAGTACCCTTTTCGGTCATTCACTCTACCCTAAGTGAGATTAATTTTCCTTACTTTTTACTCTTCAGTGATGCACAACATTATTTAAAGCTTCTAAAAGAGTGTGTTTTAAAAATAATAATAACAAAAGGACAATTTATATAGCGCCATTTAGAGAGAAAATTCTTCTTAAGAGCGCTCTAACTCATAATTTGAAACCACTATTATTGACATATTAAAAACGTTACAAAAAATATCAAGAAGACAAACTACAAAGAAACCTTTGTAGATCTTCCGATATGTGATAGTAACATATTCGGCTTTAGGTGAAGTGTAGTTTATGTGAACTACACATACGAGTATATGTTACACACAATCATAAATTTTGATAAGACCTCCCAAAAACACCTTTAGAAACGGTAAATTAAAAAACTTAAGTATTTCAACCGCCATTAAAAATCTTACATAATGGAATTTTTTTTTGAAAATGTCGAAAATTTTACTTAAGCCAGTCATAGTAAATATGACATTCCTTCGGAAGTAAAAACCAAAGGTTATCTACAGTGGCGATGAACTTCTACTCCCGTAAGATTACCATAGAACATGGGAATAAATGAGTGCTTATTAATGTTAAACGAAAATAATAATAACTCTTAATAACGGATTCACCCACAAGGATATTCATATATTATACAAATATAATCTTTAATTTTGATATACTTTCCAAAAAGGGTTGTTTTTAAGTATTTTACACTTTAAGGCAATATATTACTCGAGAAAACGACTACCTATGTTTTTTTTATTTTATGTAATTATCTTCATTGAATCGTATCTACAATCTATAAAGTTGTAACGATAACCTTTCTGCTATATGTATACCACTCACAAGTTCTCTGCAGACGATAGGTAAATCAAAACATTCGCAAAATGCCAGCAACGGCATCTCAGACAAATAATAAAGATTTGACGGTATCACAAAGTAATAAATGACGTGAGAAATAGATGCTAGATTCACATTCTATCTTTATTGCATAATATCCTTAACTGTCTTACCCCCCCCTGTTATCTCGCCGAAAATTTTCAGTCTTTCCGATCATGGACTTGCACTACCTTCAGACAGAGATTGTTTATTGGCCTTCCCAGTTCACCGCTCTTCTTTTTCTATGTCGTCCTTAACTGTCCATGTAGTGAGACTCTGGAACCAGTTACAAACCAATGTGAGACTCACTCCATCCTTGGCATGCTTGTTGCAGAAGCAACTGAAAAACTCTTAATCTCTAGTCGGTAAAATAACGTGTTTTATTCCTGATTTTCCTTTCCTCTTTACCATTACTTCATTTTCCTTTGATTGATGATATCTCACTTTTACTTTCATTTTGTATATGTTCATAAATATTAATAATCTTTTGAATATTTTTTGTGACAATATAACTTGCTTTATTATCATCATATTTTGTCTGCTTGGTTGGAAGAGATTACCACCTGGCAATAACCCCACCAGATTGTATTTGCAATAAAATGTTTTACAAATAAATAAAGCATCAAACAATGAAGCTCTGAGCAAACAAACAACCGTATCATCGAATCTGCCTTCTTCTATAGGAGCATGGCGTGAATTTGATAATGATAATAACATTGTATTTAATGTTAAAATACCAGTTTTCCACTTCTCGGCTAAAGATTTTCTACATTAATTACGTATTTTAAATTTCAAATTCAGGATATTAAAAAATTACCACTAGTATTACTATCGCGTAATTATTTTGTGTGTCAATTTAGCATAGAACTGCATTCCAAACCAATAATAAGCTACTGCAACCAGATGCAACCAGCGTGGCAATAATTTAATTGCACGAAGAAGAAGAAGATAAATTACGACTTAAAGTTTTGCAATGCGTATATCCAGCGTTGTGAAAATCACGCAAAAAACGTAAATTACTTTATAACAATATGGCACAGTAATTATCAATGGTTTTCAAACTCTGAGGTGAGACTTTTTATGCGATGTGGAGAAAAGTATTTTATTTTATTTGTAACTTTATTGTTATTTATTATTTAAAAATAAATTTAAAAAGTATTAATCCCTATTTTCGTTGTATTAATCCCTATTTTAATACATTACGTTAAAGACACGGCCAAACATAAATACATACCATCACGCTATTTCCCTGTCGGGGTAGGCAAAAAGGGCACAGCACCTTTTCCTATTTCGACACATATCTTTCATATGTTCTACATCCATACACTTCATACAACTCCTTCGATTTCTCTGTCTACTTCCCTTCTTTTTAAATATAACTTTCTTGATTCGGCCATACTTTCTTTGGTTTACCTTTTCCCCGTCGTCCACTTACATTTAACTATTTACTTGTTTTGTTAGCCTTTCTCCACACATTCATTAAACATGCCAAAACCATGATCCAGATACGGTTATGGATACCAACAATAATTATGTAATAAAAGCTGATTGATTGGAAGATATTGATTTAAAGCAATAAACCCACCTGCTATATTACACGCAAGTGTTAAAAATATAAATAAATAGTCACATAAATAAACGAGTATAAAAGTATTCCCTTTTTTTATTTTTATTTGAGAGGTAATTTTTCGTTAGTATTTATTATTTTTCAAAATAATAATTATGACTTGTTTTACAAGTTTGTATACAAATGACAGTAAAATAAAAATATGTAAAATACTAAAAATTGACAATCACCATAGCTTAGTGTGAGAATTTTTTTTTCTACTTAAGGCTTTTAGTTTCGATCAGAATTCAAACAAAAATGTGTCAATTAACAATATTTTTAACACTTTGTGTTTTTTTAAATGGAGATATGACATTTACTTAAAAAAACGACAAATAAAATATGATTTCTACAAATTTAAGAGCAGCTTCCTACAATAAAACCAATATTGACAATCCAAAATAAAAATAATGGAATTTAAATAATTTATTTTTTATCCATATTTATTTTAACTCTTCCATACTAATATGTCTGGTGTAATTATTGCTTCAAAGCATTTTTTTAACATAATTGGTATCTATGGTCGTGTTTTAAATTTAAATAGAAAAATAAATAAGGAAATAAATATATGTATTATTTGAGTAAAAATAACCATTATTAAAACCAAAATAAATCTCTAATATATAATATATAATAAAAGGATACGGATGGGTGTTGTCAAGGAGTAAGGGACGAGGGATATTTTGAGATAAATACTATTTATTAATTTTTTTCTTAAAATTCATAAGGATAAAATGCATCTTACTGAGCCAGGAAGATCATTATTAAGTCAAAATGAGTGAAAAGCAAAATGTGACTGCAGAATGATTGTAAAATATTACTGTATTACGATTTCATTGTTAACGAAGATTTAAGTGAAAATCACATTACATCCATTTTGAAAAAAAATTGGATATCAACAAAAAATTAACCCATAGCTTCTGGATTGGCAGACCGACACCTTACTTACTAGGCCCCTGGAGATGTGGTTCATTGAAACAAAGTAATTTATTAAAAAAACCATTCGACACATGTAATCCAATGGTTTTAAATGTAACATAGAGATTTTTGGACAAAGTAAATAATGAGTTACCAATTTATCAAACTTAGTGGCTCAATGTTGTATTTAATTTAGGATTTAACGAAAAGTTTGAAAACCATTCAAGAAGACAAACAAAATCTTTTGCATTTCTCGCGTGACTTTTGTGCGGCACAACAAAAGATCCCTCAATGCACCTTTTAATTTGACATGAGCCACGCAACAGCATGATTAATGGCTTCCAGACGTTTGTCAGACTTTATTATTAGACATTTTGAATAGAGAGTCTTGATTTTCTCAAATAGTTTCTCTACATTGAAAATGATAGACGTTCTGACCATATGATGTAAGATGCTGAACAATGTGTCTTTAATTTGAACGCTCTTTTGCACTCAGCAACGCTTCATTGACTTGTGTTAAGTATACAACAGTCCCCCCCTTATCCACGGAGGATATGTTTAAATTTTTACCCCAGTGAATACCTGAAACCGTGAATAGGTACAGTGAATACTGAACAGTGAAATCTCAATGAATCGTCTACCCGTACGTGTCGTTTATTTCATTCAGTGCCGAATTGCTTTATTCAAAATAAATCACATAAATCGTTCCTCCATGAACCATTTTACTTCATTATTTGCAGCATTTTGTACTACATTGATTGTTTTTTCTTAATATTTACACCTTATTTCATAGAAAAAATTAAGTGCGTGACCTAGAATAATGACAGTAGTCCATAATGAGCGGAACATTCGAGGTGTACGTGTTTCAGTCACTCCTGTCCCTTCTTCCACTCACCACGCAGATGATAGAGGAGGAATGTTAAGTTTAAGAAGATAGCACAATACCTTTGAAGATGTTGAATAAAATAATCGGCCGCGTGTACCTTCATTTTCGAAAACATGCATGACCTTCGCAAAATAGAATTATTTTTATTCACGTATTAATTTATGCCGAAAAGGATCTTAAACGTTAAAATCCATATTGAATCAGATTTTTATTTGTCTGTAGTTACATATATTTCACTAGTAAAAATATGAAATAATCGGTATATACCATCGTCTTAAAATATAAAAACTTTGTTTTTTTTACTTGAGTAATAAATTTTCTAGCCATAGAAAAATATAAAGTCAGATTAGATAACGTCTTAAAGTACTATAAACTGTATTTCAAGTAGCGGTCTCAAGTCGTTTATTAATAAATATTATTAGTATTTTCACGAAAGAGTTCTAATTCAAGATATCTTCAACTGGAACTTGTTTTATATTGCGCAAATTGATCTTATACTGAGATAACGTTACGTAATTGAAAGCAAATTACTGTTCAAGCAAGTAGTCTGATGATGTTTAGCATAATTTTTTGCACTGTGGGCTGGTCATACAAGTATACAAAAAAATTAATTTAAACCATTGATCTCAAACTTTGTCTTACATGTCTCAAAACCGCTTATCAGACAATCTAATTTAACCAATGTAGGTTAAACACTTATTGCACATAACATCATAAACGACAAATTAACCTCATTTGCCTAGAATTTTCCGATACCACGAGTCTGCAAGAATAATTATACAACGAAGGGTTTATCCCCATCGATGTTTTTACATAAATTCCGTAATATAATAAAATTCTGGAATATAATAAAATTCCGGAATACAATAATATTCCGGAATAAAATAAAGAACCGGAATATTTAAATAAAATTACGGAATAAAATAAAATTCCGGAATATAATAAAATTCCGGAAATTTCATATTAACTATTTTTACTAATCACGTTGTACTAATTGATTTTCAAGTTATTTTTTGTAAATCGTATATTTTTTCAAATTGTCTTTTAGCCCTCGCTTCGAAATATAATCCTTTGACTGATTTGAAACATAGAAAAACTATATCTATCTATTATCTTCATTTTCTTCTCCATACTTCCCAACTTTATCATCCAATATGCACAATTTTGGGTTTGGGAAGCATTGATTTAAACTATCGATGCTGCAATATCTTTAGAGCCTGAAGCCTTGTTGCGTTTTAAGGATTAATCTAGTTTGCATTAATTTCATTAAGATAACTCTAGTTTTATATACGAATAATTTTAATTGAATTATTTGGACATGTGGAAAGAATGGATTATGAAATAATGACTAAACGCATGTACAAGTCAAAAGTGCATGTGCACAGTAGAACCTGACCTAAGAGAAAAGTAAGTGATTTTATATATTTCTTTGTATTATATTATATAATACTAAGATCTGGCGAGTTTATTGTCATATGTCAATATCTCCCAACCGCCCAGATAAAACTTATAGAGGCCTTAAGTTAAACCAGATTGAAACATTTTAAAAAAGAAATTGGATTCCAATGAGAATCAAGTTCGAAACTCTCCGACTTTAAGATGGATGCCTTGTCTACTAAGTCAGAGGGCCACATTGTGTGCGCGTAAAATATATACTGACGAAAACGTGGTTAGATTAAGTGAACTAGATTTTGAAAGAACTTGAGAAACCGTGAATAAAGGACGACTATGCATGACGAGATGTATAAATGTGAAATCAAAAGTTATGGTTACAAAAAGAGATATGGTGAAAGTTGAAACTGGTTGGTAGGTTTTTATCGTTTGATGGGCGAGTTGAAAGGGACATTGAAAGAAAGGTAGTGACAAGGAACAAAGTAAACGGAGCATTAAATATAAAATATTCGTGCTATATCAAATATCATAATTTACCAATTATAGTAGTGTGTTGGTGCCCGCCTTGACGTATAGGAGTAAATCTTGGACTTGCCATAAGAAGGATAAAATATGTTTAGTGCTGTGGCAATATATGCGTTCAGGAAAATTAGTGGAGTATCGTTGTATGAAAGAAATTATATCAGAAATCAATGCATAGATACGATGGATGTTGTAAGTAAGATTAAGAAAGAAGCATTAAGATGGTTCGTTCATGTGAGAGAATGAATGTTTGAATATGTAAGTCAGAAATGCAAGGTGTGCTTGGAAGAAGTAAATCAAAGAAAACGTAGTTGGAGCGTGTGGACCAGATATTTGAAAAAAATATAAAGTGATAACAACAAATAATAGAAGTACGTAACTTTTAAAAAATATATTAGATACTCGTATAACCGCCATAGGAATCTTTACTCCCGAATACAAGGCGGAAAAATGTCTGTCATTCGAGGGAAATAGCACAGCGCAATGTTCGAACCGGCGACCTTCCGCACGGAAATCCAGTGCGTTACCATGCAGTCATGCACTTCACTTTATTCCACTTAAATGATCGGCAGGGCTGCAGAGTATAAAAGGCCTGCAAAAGGTGTAATTATGCTAACTGTCAAGAATCAGGGGTTCATTTAACATATATAATATATTTAGAGGCCGCAATCAATTAAAATTACTTTATTTTAGAAGAGTAAATTATAATAAATTATTCTTTTTTTACATTAATTACATTTATCCCCGCTACATGTGTATATACCTCCCATCCCGAGTCACTCTTTAGGTGGAACGATCCCAGTTTGTTATGAGAGCAGTGCTTACATCAGACCAGTGTCATGCAACTATGAACCACCCATATCGATAGTGTCTATGGTCTATACATGCAAATATTAAAATGTTAATAAATTAATTAACCTTTTCAGACCTGGAGTTCATTATAATGGACACAGAGTTCATATATACTTTCTAAAGAACTTTATGGTATATTTTTAGTATCTGATAACAAATGAAGTGTTGGATACTGTATTATTGATTTTGAACGTTTTGGGCCATTTATCTAAACTGATATGATGTAATGTTGCATTTAGAGTAAATAATACACTCACAAGCGAGAATATCTTTTAAAACTTAAGAATTCATTCAGATCTGAAGAGATTAAAATATTTTATATTTATTTCACTGGTTCGGTCACCGCTTTTCCAACCTTACGCTGTTCTACTCCCCTTAAATGGCACATGTATTTATTCTGCCTAATATTTGGGAGTACAAAGTCTTCTCCTTCTTCATATTATTTTAGGCCTGTTGTGGTCATGCATCATTGTTTGCCTCTTGCGACGTCGACTGCCAGCTGTCCTTCCATCTTTTGGGAGGTCGTCTTGGAGGTCTGCTTGCTTGGGGGATACTGTCCCTGGCCATTCTTACGGCTCTTGGTTCCTCCATTCTGGATACGTGTACGTTTCAGAACCCTCTTCTCTGTCGTCCCCATCTGACAATATCTTCAACTTCGCACGTCCTTCGGATTTCTGTGTTACGTACTCTATCACGAAGGGTTTTGCCAGTGATACTGCTGAGTGCCTTTATTTCGCTGGCTCGAAGGAGATTTTTGGTTCTGACAGTATCGGAACAAAGAGTACAAAGTATAACTATGAATTCGGTGAGATCTATTCTTTTTTTTTAAATGAAAAAGGCAGTGTGCTCTGATCGTCTCATTTCGGTGTGCCACCGATTTAGTACACCGTTGTGGCCGGTGAGTTTGCAGGTGTGAAACGTCTCACTAACTTAAAAGAAACAAAACTCTAAGGTAGAGCTTAGCTTTTCAACTGAATTAACGTTGGGGTAGAGATAGGGTCAGAGGCCCAACAACGACGACCCTTAACATATAACGGGGATTAATGAGATAACAAAGAATTAAATAACAAAGAAATTTATTGTTGAATATTCTAATACGGAGTTCCACAAAGTTTAAGCCAAAACCTTTGATAAATTATTATTTCAGAAGATTTATTTTTCAATAAATAATTTCGAGTGGCTATTAGGGTGCATTTTTGTATGTATATTTTCACGTTACTTGATAAATGATTGAATCAATATATTATGTAAAAATTCTGAAGTAATTTTTTTAAGTATTCATTTAATATTACTTATTATTATATTTATAACTGTTAAAACTTTGACATTTGAACTCTAGGACTTAATAAATTGTTTTGGTTTAGCGTTTTTTTTTTGTGAAAGATATTAAAATGCTCTCAATTTTCAATTCATACGACTCCATTTTTAATAAGGAAAATCAAAATTAAACGTTTTGATAGTTATACATTCTTTGTTTATTTACTCAGTGACATCTGTTTCGTCCAACCATAGCTTTATTAAATTTTGACTGGTGACAAATTCATTGTATGGTGAAACACTTTATTTTTTGTCTTATTTAGCAAAGGTATTATAGTACATTGTGAATAAATTAATAATGAATGATGAGAATTATATATGGTACATTAGTAGCAAAAATGACAATATACATACATATATTAGTGTGCTGGTATGAAATTTGGTTGGTGGTATGGACCTTAATCCTTTTAATCCCATGGGGCCGATTATCGGCCCCAACTGGTGTGTATGCGAAAAAAATCACCACGGAGCCGATTCATACAAGTTTTTATGTTGAATAATTTTTTTTTATGAAATATGAAAAATACTTATTATTTTACACTCTACAGGGAGGTCTCTACAAAAAATAGGTTTTAAAACTAAATATTACCTGAGATAGCAAATAAAATATAAACTACTATTTTTTTGCCAAAAAATGCTTGGGATTTTTCGCACATTTTATGCAAAATATGCTAGGATTAAAAGGATTAATGTATGGAAGTGAAAATTGCATTTGGCAGAAGGATAAGAGTGAGATTACAAAAACAGATCTTCAAATTTTTCTATCCAAGCATACAGTCTTCGTCTGTATCACAATCATACATTTTGTCATGCAAAATCACAATCTTCCGCTATTTATACTTCTCCCTTTACCTTCTTTCAAAATCTGATATATTTGGTCCAGCCACGTTTTCCTTGGTTCTACTTCTTTCACGTACACCTTACACTTCTGACTTGTATAAACGCTTAGTCAATTTTTCGTCATTTATTCTTTCCACGTGTTCAAATCATCTTAAAGCTCCTTTCTTGATCTTACTTATACGAACACGGTGTAATGATACGTATTTAAGTAATTAAGAGAGAGAAGATTAGCCATTTTGTCTTTAAAATTACGAGTTTATTCACTCAGTCAAGAGCCCTCAAATAACATAATGCCACATGGTCAAGGGTTTCTTTAATACTTACTTCAACAGAAAAAAAAGTTGACTTGTCAAACTTGAATCAAAAGGTGTGATTTGTACTTCTCATATGTACTCGACCCTGTTAGCTCTCATTATGACATATGTTAGATGCGTAATGCCTTTTTAAGCTGCTGAATTCAGGTCTAGGTCATGCCGAAATTATCCACTTTTTCAATGATTTTAACTTCAAGACATCATTACTGTTGGAAATATAAACGGTTTAACTGATTATGAGTATGTCAAGTATTTTGTGAACGTTGTTATTTATTATATTATACGAGTACTTTACTTTTGTTATATACATAACAATTTGGCAAGCTTATTACCATGTGATAATTTTATTTCAAACACCAAAACCGATTTTCAAAGACACCGTTTAGTTTTTTTTTAAATCGGTAATTTTACTAGATATTGTAAGGCATTACACTTTCGTTGTATACAGTACAACCTGGCGAGATTATTGCCATGTGGTGATCTCTTCCTACCAACCAGAATGTTGTTAAAGAGGCCTTAAGGGAACACCAGATTGGAAACCTTTTAAAAAAAATCTGGATTTGAACCTGCAACTTTCGGGTTGGGAGACATGCGTCTTACTAACTAGGCCACGGAGGTAGTCTACACCCCTTACTGTCAAAGTTTATAATTCTACAAAACAAATACGATGGACAAAATTAAGCGTAAAGCCCAAGTAAAGCGAATCTCCGTTGCATAGTTAATAAGACACCTGTCTTTCAGTTTAAAACATGCTTTCAGACATCATTCTACCTGGATAACTTTAGTTACTTTTATTGGTAACCATTTGTGAATTGAAAATGAAAGTTCCCTTAATACATACATATAAAATATTGTACCTTCACGCTGTTTCCCTCCCGAGGGAGCCAGAGAGAACAGAGCGCAAGAATTTCATATCTTCAAATGCATCATTCGCTTACTTTATATCTATCTATGTATACACGTTTCGTACCCCTCATACGATTTCTCTTATTTCTTACATTTTCTTCTTCCAAAACATCATTCATGTGATCCAACCATACTTTTCGTGGTCTTCTTTTACCATTTTTTTCACTCATATTTGCTGTGTATATTTGTTGTGATAGCTTTTCTTCATTCATTCGTTCCACGCGCTCAAACCATTTTAGAGTGCTGTTCTTCATCTTACTCAACATCTCAGTCTGTGATGTTCTGCGTTTAATTCTTTTGAAATTAACTTGATCCAACTACACTTTTTATTTATCTTTATAAAGCCTTTGACTTACATTTGCAATTAATATTTATTTTGTTAGTTTTTCTTCATTCAAATTCGTTGTACATGCCCAAAACATTTCAGAGTGAGATATAACAGAGCACTCTGAGATGGTTTAGGCACGTAGAACGAATGGATGAAGAAATATTAATAAAACATATATTTCTCACAAATGTGACTGAAAGGCGTTGTAGAGAGAGCCAAGAAAGCATGGTTGGATCAAATGAGGGATGTTTTGAAATACGGAAATCTAAAAAGACATATAAATCGTACAAGTTGCATGAAAAAGTGGTATATGGATGTAGAAGAGGCAAAGTGTGCGTGTCGAGATAGGAAAATCTGGAGCTCTACCCTCTCTACCTAACTCGACAGGGATAGGGCCTTGATGGTATGTACCTACGTATGAACAGTTTTTCATTCTCAATATGGGGTATATTTAGTGACATAACCCGCAACATTAATGAAAACTGTATATATTTTTTATATTTATTGGTTTTAGGTTAGGGGAGAATGGAAAACCATTTGAAGCCAGGATCAAGATCCCTCAGTTGAAGATATTTTCTCGCTACACCAGCAGTGGAGTGCTCTTCATCATCCCTGCCAGCGGGGGTGGCAACTTTAATGCTGTCTTAGGTAAAATAATTAACGATCAGTACGAACCCTGATATCGCGAGTAAAGCCTTTGAATCTTACAAGAAATTTTACAGAATAACTTTTTACACAGATTTATTTTCGATGTCTGGATTTTATACAAATTATGCCATTTAAAGTTCACAGGCACTACTGTATCTACCAGCCGTGATTTGTTGTTTTTGGTTTGAACTTTTCAATTATAATATGATACATAAGATTTGTGACTTTTTGGATATTTCTGATGCTGCGCACAATATGCCATTAGAATATTTTTTTAACGGTTTAGTCTATAACAGTGTGTTTTTCGTCATTTCAATGTATTTTATTTCAAATCGCAATTTTCATTGCATAATATTCAACGAATTGATATATATCCACAAAGCGAGGGGCTTTAAGTATTATTGTGTGCTTTATTCTATGGTTTGCCTTTTATTAAAATGATGTAAATTATATGTGTAGTGTTTGTAGATAGTACACAATAAAAAAATATAAAAAAATGTTTATTTAAACAGGAAGTTGACATAACTTGGACTACCTTGAATTCTATCATCTACAGTTTGAAAATATATTTGACCATCAATGTACGTTTCTTTCACAACTCTCAAAGAAGTGTGAAATATTACGTAAATAATTACTACTGACATATGTGATTTAAGATGGCACGTAAAAAATTTTTAACAAAATGCTATATTTACTAGTATGTCTTTATTATAGAAAAAATATTGAAAAAAATGTGATCACGGCAGTAACATTTCATAAATGTCATTTTCTGATAAATTAAACAAAAAAAGAGAAAAAAAAACTGTCTTTGTGTTAACCAAAAACAGCGCGTTTAAAATTATTTTTTAAGTTAAAATGACGAGAACCATGATCTTTTTCACTAGAACATTTTATATCTTATTATATTATTACAAATCATCATGCTATTTCCCTATTGGGTTAGGCAGAGAGGATAGAGCGCCAGATTTTCCTACTTCGACACACACACACCCTTCACCTCTTCTCGTCTCATTCACATCCCTGCACCTTCTCATGCGACTTACGATTTATCAGACTTTCTAGATTTCTTGTTTTCAAAATATATTTCACCTAATCCAACCATACTTCCTTCGTCGTCTTCCTCTCGTACGCATTATACTCACATCTGCATCCAAACCATCTCAACTTACTCTTATTGATCTTACATAACACATCAGTCTTAAATTCACATTGATCCCTTATTACTTTACACCGTATTCTGTCATACATTGTCACTCCATGTATTCTTGTCAATTCAAACAATCTCTACAGTATTTATTCAGTTCCTTTCTGTCTTTTTCCAATTCACGTTTTACTCCCATAGAATAGAGATCACAGTTGGTACCAAAATACTTCAAAATTTTTTAGTTCTCCTCCACAACGCCTTCATCTCACATATACTCGTACATTATGAATTTGTTTTGCTATTTTTTTATCTTTATTTATCTTAAAGTTCTCTTCTTGATTTTACTTAATATACCAGCATCTAAGTTGATAATTGAATAATTGAAAAAGACAATAATAATAAGCCACAATATAATTGAGCAAGTAATATCTTTTAAATATATCAGAGGGGACAATTTAATTATATTAGCCACAATTGCTTATATAATTAAATAACAGAACAAGTGCGCAAAACCTTTAGATGCTTCATAGATAGTAAATGGAAAAATTAGTACATTACAACAACACGTCAAGTGAGGATCTATTTCAAAATATATTTCACCTAAAGTATTAAAGCTGTAATGTTTTATGCCATTGAAACCAGAGCTATTACCATAATAAGGAAAGCGCTCTTTAGAATATCTATCCAATGAGGATCTATTTCATCTAATGAGGATCTATTTCAAAATATATTTCACCTAATGTATTAAAGCTGTAATGTTATATGCCATTGAAACCAGAGCTATTACCATAAAAAGGAAGGCGCTCTTTGGAATATCAGAAATGAAGGTTCTATAAAGCGTAATGCGCTAAGTAACTTCATTTAACCTGTAATTTCATATGCCATTGACACCAGAGCTGTTACCATAAAAAGGAAGTCACTCTTTGGAATATCAGAAATGAAGGTTCTACAAAGGGTAATGCGCTAAGTAACTTAATTAAACCTGTAATGTCATATGCCATTGACACCAGAGCTATTACCATAAAAAGGAAGGCACTCTTTGGAATATCAGAAATGAAGGTTCTATAAAGCGTAATACGCTAAGTAACTTAATTAAACCTTAATGTCATATGCCATTGACACCAGAGTTATTACCATAAAAAGGAAGGCACTCTTTGGAATATCAGAAATGAAGGTTCTATAAAGCGTAATACGCTAAGTAACTTAATTAAACCTGTAATGTCGTATGCCATTGACACCAGAGCTATTACCATAAAAAGGAAGGCACTCTTTGGAATATCAGAAATGAAGGTTCTATAAAGCGTAATGCGCTAAGTAACATAATTTAGTAATAGTATTTTACATAAAATAGGCAGAATGTAAAATGTTCTTTCATTTCCCCATCATTTTATATCACCGTAAAACAGTAAGCCCAGTTGTTAAAGTAATTAACAAAAATATACACCAGTCTTATTGGCATAAATGCTGTTTTTACTTTTAAAGGACTCGGCATGCTATCAAATGTAAATAAATCACTGTCTAATTTCTGGACTCTTTTTTCCAAAATAATCACTATCCCATCAGGAACATGGTGCAACATCAAATAAAATCAATAAAGAAATTGACTATAAATATAATAAAATATTGTGTACAGCTTCAGAAACACGCCAATTGCCAAAAATTAATAAATCATAATTTACTTTAAAAAATATTTGTGAGTAATCAATATGTTCTACAAAAGTAGCACGAAAATAGTAAATTCTTGCTATAATCATTTTAAATAGTACAACATTAATCAAATAAGAAAACCAATAAAAAAATCAGAACATTAAAAAACTCTAATTAATTCTTCGCTAGAAGTACTCGTAGATCTTTATGCGCTCATTTAGTGAGCATTAAAAAATGTATGATGCAACATTTCCTCGTTGAAGTTACATTCACAAATGCTAGAATTTAAAACTTTGATCTTTGTCTAACATAATTTATATTCTTTGATTTGCATTTTGAGGCATAGAATTATTATATAGAAAAGCGTACATTAATTGCAGAGAGTAATAATCCGAATGAATAATTAAAATACTTCAATAGATGCTGCATTCAGCAAACATATTATAAATTTTAACGGTTGTGTATGTTCAATAACACAATATCCAAGATATAATCGATCAGTTACAATATAATTTAATGACTTTACAGATCAAAGCAAACGCCAACTATTACGTAACATATATACTAACCAACAAGCCATTCCCTGTCATCGATCAATCCTTTCCTCGAGCTGCTCTTTCAAGTCGATTATATGTTATGATTTTCTGTGAGAAAATAGCCTGATCCCACCAATCTTCTTTTCACTTAAGGCTTAAAATTAACGTCTTTCTGGTTGGCTGGAAACGATAGCCACATGAGAATAAATCCACCAGGTTGTACTGTATAAAATAAATGTGTGATAATAATACAGTGCATTAGAAAAAAATCGTATATTTTCTTTAACTCGAGCTTATTTTTCATCTTCCAGAGGGAGTGACCTGTGACATATCTGGCCGCGTGAGTTCTAACTACAAAGGGAACGAGCGTTATTTACACGTTGATAGTCTAGACGTAGAGCTGAGGATCAAGAACGTGGCCATGGTCGTCAAGAAGATCTTCAACAACAACAGAATCCTCAGTGAGTATAATTTTCCTGTCTTTCTTTGGCCTAGAGCCCTTAAAGATCCACATTACAAATACGCTGTCAGCTTTTTGTATCTCTACTATATATAAGCAGTTAAGCTCAAATGTAAGAAATATAACTAAGATCCAAAAAGTTCCGGCCTGAACCAAGCTAGAACACTCCAGCTTGGTAACATATACACACATATGGATATATACCACGCCCATCGCATGGTCAGACGATGTTACAGTTCGAATTCGATACGTAACCTAAGTAGTAGGAAAACTAAAGCGTTGTTTCATTTTATTGTGAAATATTAATTTATGAAATGGCTTATATTAATTGTAGAATGGTTAGTTACACAACAATTTAGAGGTGAATATATGTTACATGGAAAAAATTATTTCATAGACTTAATATTTTAATCAATTGTGGTTCATTGATAAATTAAAATTAACGTATTTTTTTTAAAACCGATACATTGTTTACTTTATTATATCTTAAGTGTTAGTTCAAAGAAGAAGTTAGAACGCTGTGAGCGCAGAGTTCTCACAGCGTTTCTTGATAAACAAATAAAAAAAATTGATTTAATTTATATATTATTTTATTTGTTTCAGTTGAGGCCACCAACCTCTTCCTGAGGGAGAATGGTCACGAGGTTCTCAAGGCTATGCTGCCACAACTGAAGGTCCAGCTGTCCAAGGAATTTATGAAGATAGTTAACAGACTGCTGGTCAATGTTCCTGTTTCCTTGTTCTATGTGGAGGATTAAATCTGAAAACCTTAAATCGAGTACATGTAACAGTAGTAAAACTGTACTATAATAATTTCTATCGGTTCCTTTCGTAGTTTTTATGGTGCGTTGTTAATATTTTGAATATTTTTTCTCTGAATTGAATAAATTTTATTCAGTAGATTTTGGATATAGGCACACAAAGTGCAAATTATATCGTCTCACTTTTGAACAAAAATAAGTTATTAATATATTATTTATAGTTAAGGTATTAACATTGTGGAGGTTTAAAGACATTGTAATTTGTTTTATCAAACACTGTTTATTCCACTTACGTAAAGTGGAAGTGTTTGATAAAAAAAAAAGAATCATATGTTTCTAAATGTTGAAGAACTATGATAATCATATTCTTTATTGATTTCTAATACAATAATTAATTTATTTAAACATAAATAATGTTTCTTACTCTGTATTACTTTCGATATTAAAATATCATGTTAATTTTACTGTCAATTTCTAAAAAAAGTGAGAATGAAAAACTTTTATTTTGGTAAAGTTTGTGGGTAAAGTAGTATTATTAATACTTTTATTAAATAGATTAGTGTTATTTAGTATTATTATTATTTAATTATTTCCTTAAAATGAGTTTAAATAAATATTTTATTTAAAAAAATACAGTCTTTATTTTCAAATACAGGTACAAATGATCGCATACATCAGAATACATTTCAAGAGTCTCTGTTAATGCATAATATCGATCCCAATGTGTACTAAATTATTTCCTCTACATAAATACTCTACTTAATTTAAAAATGAGGCATAATTAGAGATTATCTACAATATCCAAAGCTTCCTAAGACGTGTGTTCACTTAAGTATCGTAGACACTTAAAAAGTGTAAGAAAAGAGTTCTCGATACCGTTTAGAAAAGAAAGATTCGAGTAGATATAGTCAAATTAATTACAATGACTTATGGACACATAAGTATAATGAAGAACTAACTGTACGCCCTATATATCGAAGCTAGAATTGCAAAAGTTAGAAAAATGACTAGGCTATGGCTAGCTTGGGCACTCACACCACATGTAGGACACTAACACTGCAAAAAGGTATTGTTCAGCGATTCGATGGAGCATATGATAATGGAGAGGCGAAAATTGAGATGGTTGGATAGTGTGACAGAGATTCGTCACATGGGGTATAACCAATTGTAGGAGGGATGCATCTGAGAGCTTAATAGTAGAGAATCTTACAAGCAGCCAAGACTCATAATGGGCTAGTGATAACGATGAAATATGTTCCAAATTATATTTAAGGATCAATTAATATTTTTGGAAAAAAAACGTTGATTTTAAATGACATCTATGGAAAAAATCGTGAACAATTTTCAAACCTTTTACGTTTAATAAAGGTTGTTGATAAATTATTATATTGCAGGTGGCTTTACTTTAAAAAATGTTGACAAATTTTGAGACGTTCCAGTCGTAAATATGTTGTAAAAGGTAATTGTTTTAAGTTTATTAATAAATTATCGTGGTTTTAGAGGAAATAAACGATGAAGTGACGCATAGCGCATATCTGATGCATTGAAGAGAACTAACCTATTTTCTTTTGCATTTACGAGATGTAAACGTTTTACTAGCGTATGCACTACCCAGAGGATCTGTACTTTTTATCTCCGGATGCAATGGGCTGATTGATGAGCCTAACCACCAAGATATGATAGATCCATTCAAATTAGAACAAATTGCAAGAAACGAATGAATGGATGCGCATTATTTATGACAAGTATAAAAGAAGACACAAAAAGTGACTAGGGTACTTATGTTGAGGTCACCAGTGATGACTACCCAAGCCAATTTGTGATTGGTATATCTTGTTGCATATTGTGTAAGGAGCTTTAGTAATCGCAGCTTGTCTGCGACTTATTTCTGTATTGGGTCCCAGATAACTAACAACAGTTTAACGCCATTCAACTCGATCAAGTATATAAGGAAAGTCAGGATAAGGGTACCTCTTGATATAAGTAATAAAATTATTGAACGATTGAATCAATAATACAAATATCTGAGATGCTGACTGAATGATTAATGGGGCAGTCAAACATTCGAGATGCAAGGAGTTGTTTCTTAAAAATGCAGGATCTCTTCTGTAACGACAATTTGAATCTCGACTTATGTATGTGAAATTTTGCGATGATACATATTCTCCGTACTTCTCTGTAGTGTTGAAGCATATACCATACACTTATTAAGCTACCACAATAAAACTAGAAGCTTTTGAAGTGAGAGAGAGAGAGATGTACTCGTAATAATGTTATTTAGAAACAGATAAACATACAGTTGTTTGAGAAGAGCGTGTAGAGCAAATTTTTTTTCTTGAAAACTAGGTAGATTCAAACGCTAGCAGATAGGAGAACCTTTCCCCCAAGATGCTTTGTATAGAAAAACTCAGTAGTCGTTCAACGTTGGTTACACAAGAACATATTTTACCATTAGTGCTGCGTACGCATCACTTTACGAAGCCGTGTTTCTGTGTACATATCCGAAAGAACCGAAAATGTCATACGAAGCCGCTGCTAAATACATGAGAAAGTCGAAAACATTTATAAGTAAGTGGGTGAAACGCTATTCTGACGTAAAAAAAATGTCGATAACCTTCCAGATCGTGGCATTGCACAGAAACCGACAAAAAAGAGAATAGAGTGATTTTACGGGTTTGAGAAGAATCCTCGTCTATCATTGCGTAGCGGACAGGCGGTTTTGCGTGAATATGATCTAATTGTGTCATGTGATACTATAAGACGTTTACTAGCTCATGCAATGAAATTTCGAAGCACGGCGAAGAAACCGTAACAGTCCGAAAAACAAGTCAAAGTTTCACTTGGGTGAAAGAAAATTTGGATCGCGTTTGGGACAACGTATTTTTTTCGGATGAAGCTTCTTGTTGGCCACGTTCTTCCATTAATCACATCTGGTGTACCCGCACCCATAGACTCATCCAGCGGACCATTAAACATCCGGTAAAAGTCCACGTCTTGGGCTGTTTCTCAAAGCAGGGATTGGGCACTTTGCACATCTTCACAAATAATTTGAACGCTGTCAAAATGGTTAAAATATATCAGAGGGCTTTATTACCATCTGCCCAAAAGTGGTTAATAAGAAAACATGAAAATTTGTTATTGCAAGAGGACAATGACCCAAAACATCGGAGTCGTCTTTGTACTGCGTGGAAACGGGAAAATGACGTTGATGTAATGGATTGGCCGTCACAGTCACCAGATGCAAATCCCATAAATGTTTGGGCACTCGTGATGTTCAAGCTCCGAGGGAAAAAGATCTGGAACGTCAAGCAATTATTTCGACAGATTCGATTTATATGGTAGTCTTTGCCCATAGATTATGCTATAAAATTAGTGGAAAGTATGCCTCGGAGATGCCGGGCAATTATTACAAGTGGAGGCGACTGGACAACTTATTAATAATAAAGCAACACGGTTTGTATCATGCAGTATGTGTGTATTTTTTTTAATGCCTTATCCCAAGAAGTTTTTCGGGTTTCGTCGTACACGTTCTTGTCAAACAGACTGTAAAGAATTATTATCCTGCATCAAAAGGAGAAAGTTCAAATACTTTTGACATATAATGCGAGGAGAAAAGTATGAGATCCTTCAACTGATATTGCTGGGGAGAATTCAGGGCAGAAAAACTGCGAGAAGATGCGTCTCCTGGTTGAAAAAAATATTGGAGTGATTTCATTATGTTACCATATCTACGTTCAGAGCTGCTGCCTCAAATTCAAGATAGCTGTGATGATCGCCAACTTTTTAAGAGAAGAGGTACTTTGTATATATCATCATATTTATATATGTATTTAATCGTTTATAATTTCTCATAATCATTCATAAAATCAAAACAATTACCACAAACCTATCCTTTCCCGATTCCCAAAAAGATCCAAAAATTTCCAATAAATATCTTAACAGTCAGAACTTATCCGATGAAGGAGTAAGGTGTCCTACCATCGGACCGAAACTCCGAACAAGCTATCCATCACTTGTTTGTTTGAAATAAGTATATGTGAACGAAATATTAAATAATCAATATGAGCTTTTAAGGATGCGTGTGCCATTGGTCGCAGTACGTCTTCACAATACCAACGAAGTTTCTCATTTTACTTG
This sequence comes from Odontocerum albicorne, assembly GCA_949825065.1. Lineage (NCBI taxonomy): Eukaryota > Metazoa > Arthropoda > Insecta > Trichoptera > Odontoceridae > Odontocerum > Odontocerum albicorne. Next base: position 14,749,812 of record OX463860.1, on the reverse strand, counting down.
GAAAGTGCTATATATCGTTTCACGAAAGGCGTAATTGTATATGCACATACATTCACTGGTGCTTAACAAAAAGTTGCAGGTGTTTTAAATTACTCGTACCTAACCTTCAGTTTATTTTTTTCAAAATTGTTTACATGTGATGGACGAGTTTATATGTCAAAAGTTCTTCCTGTCCTGTGATGTGTAACCGGTACACATTGCTTCTAAAAACTTTAATATGTCTATAAATATAATAAATAACATACTATGTTCAGATTTTAGGTATTCCTCCATAATACATTTACGCATTGAATGAAAAAATAATATTAATAAGAATTAGCACTTATCGGCCATATCAGAGATATTTTGTGAAAATCGGGAATAAATTCACCAATACTATCAAACGTGTGTCAGTGTGTGACGTAGGTATATTCATTCTAAAAAAACCACCATGGGTGAGGAAGCGACGCTATTCACGTCTCACTCTCACTCTGCTTCGGTATATAGGAACGCAAGAAATAGAATCTCAGTTCACTCGCTTCTTTCGCTTTAGTAGCTCACGGGCTTTCGTTTGAGGCGTCGCTTTGCCCATTTTGTGAACGTCGGCTGATGTTTTTTTCATGTTTTCAGAAATTAAATTTCAATTATTATCACTTTTGACTTCAAATTTAATTAATTTAAGCGTTTGACTATGAATACTCTTATTTTTCCGATTTTAAATCGCTCATTTTTACATGTGTATCGATGTGTATTAAATACATAGCACCGGAACGCGCGGATTTTTTTTTAGCACAGGAAGAGAAAGGTTAAAAGGATATTGAAATAAGCTTTGCTATAGGTAATAAGGTAAACGGAGCATTTAATGTAATGTACAACAGCACTTTATCAAAAGCGAAAACGACAATATGTAATGGTACCCATATTGCCAAATGTGTATTGGTGCCCATATTAACGTATGGAAGACATGACAAAAGGTGATATGTGTAAGAATTATACTGTGAAGATGTGTGTATTTACGAAAAATTATGGAATGTCAATATACGTAAGAACGCGAAATGAAAACATCATAAATGAATGCATTAATAAAATTGATGTTTTAAGTATGATCAAAGTAACTTGAAAGATGGTTTGGACATGTGAAAAGAATGAATGCCGAAAGAATGAATAAAACGAGCAAGGTCTGTGTAAGAGGTAGACCGAGGAAAACGTGTCTGAACCAAGTAAAAGGTAAAATGAGAAGCATGAATCAAATAAATTGTGCTTGACGATATGCATAAATGTGGTAAAGTGAGTGCATGAAGAAAAAAAGTATGGAGATAATTATTTGGCCTACCCCGCAAGGGAAATGATATTGTGTATGTATATTTGATGATGTGTATGGTGTCATGATGTGTATGTATGCATAAATGCAACTTAAAATGTTGATTAACATTTTTCCATTGAAATTGTAAAATAACACATCTGACAACTGGATAGAGCTTTCGGAAAAGAGGTCCATTGTCTTATCCTTATTGGAAAATCCTGATTAGACTCCTAGTAGGAGGGACACCGAGTAGGGGTAAAAACATGCAAAAGATGGGATGCCTTGAATGGAAGTAGCATTTAATGTGACTGTGGGGATATACACGACTCACAGCATATGCTCATTTATCCGAATATCGCGGCAACATGCTCTGGGTAAAACTCGATTGGGCAATTTCTATTGCCTCTTACTGTACGTATGTGGAATAATTCACAGTTGATTGATTTATTTATTTTTATTCACAATACTGACTTAGCCCAATCACATGGAATTTTCAACCAAAAAAAATATCCAATATTAAAAAAAAAAAGTATTCAATAACCATTAAAATAAGTTGACGAGTACATTTGAATGTCCTCAGTCTAGGAAGAAAATTTTGCAACGTCACAAAAATTCAAATAATTGTTCATTTGTACGAAATTCATAACCTAGGACTAACACAACAATAAAAATGGGAAAGGGTCGTGAATATATAGAAAAAGTAAGAGCTGGTGGAGAGGAAAGGGAAATTGTGAATTAAACACGTAACACAACTGACTAGAAATTAAGTTATGTTTTCAACCGCTGTTTGAAATATGCCAATGATAGGACCAATGATAAATAATTTCATAAGTGGTGGCGGCGGAACAGTTAAACATTTTGAACCAAATTTATAACATATTTTGCGTCAATTTTCCACATTCAATCAACTATTTTTATAAAATAATGTGATTGTACTTAGATTAGGTTAGTCAAATATTTTGAGGACACTATAGTTTGTCCTACTGTTAACCATGTTTTATATCAAAGTTGGGAAAAGATAATACTGTAGTATTAAAGGTTCATGAGAGCAAGCTGTTCAAAAGCTGGTGGTTTTCAACATGTCAGTGGTTTTTAACATGTCAGTGGTTTTCAACATGTCAGTGGTTTTCAACGCGTCAGTGGTTTTCAACATGTCAGTGGTTTTCAACATAAAAAAATATGTTATTGTAGTTTTAAGCCACAGACTAGATATTTCGCTATATAAGCAATTAATTGTTTGACAATGCTTTATAAAGCGAAACAGGCCTGTCACTTTATTTTAAGCTATCGTGTAGGGTTTCTTCAAATTTAAGAGTAAAATCATTATGTTTTACAAATGGTTAAATTTACAATTTAAATACGAAATCAATTTATAATGCATAGATTATTTGGTAATAATATTTGCAGTAGCTTAAGAGCATGAAAGCATCAAAAGATTGTGTGTTAACCATTAACAAGATAACCTCCGTTGCCTAGTTGATAAGATGCCTGTCTCCCGACCTGGAGGTTGCGGGTTCAAATACTGCTGGAATCCAGGTTATTCTAAAAAGGATTCCAGTCTGGTTTTCATTTAAGGTATTTTTAGCATCTTTCTGGTTGATTGGAAGAGATTGCCACTTGGCAATACTCCTGCCAGGTTCTACTGAATACAATGAAAGTGTAATACAATACAATAACAATCCTAGACAGGAAGTAATTTTCGCACTTGTTGAAGGGAGTGAAGGCTACATAAGATGATTCGGTTTACCTCATTTATGAGTGTTTTGTCTCGCTGTGATAGCATATGTGTATTATCTACTAATACTCCCAGGTAGGTAATGGTAAAAAAACTATTTACTATTCGTGAATTAAATTTCTTATTAAAAATGTAAGTTTTTACACATACATATACATTAGAATAATTTAATTCTACAAACTTAAACTTGAAACTGAATATTCAAGTTCAAGTTGAATAGGCCTGTTTTGAGTGCCAGTGTCACGGTCATGTTTCGAACCGTATACCAGTCGCTGGTCAGTTTCTCAGCGAGTCTTTGAAAGATACCAGTAGTGTGCCACCTTCGCTCAGTGTAGAAAGTTGGGTACACGGAGATAGCAACTCGGTACACTCATTTCTAACCAGTGCGCGTACCACTCGATAAAGATAACAAGTGGCAGTGATATATGGCATTTTAAAGGTTCAATTTCTAATTACCGTGGTTAATATATTAATAAAACATTATTTAAAAAAATTGTGATATAGATTTCAAAGTGACTTTTGAAATATGTTGACATAAAATTTTAAAAAATAACAAACGAAATAGTTAAAATTAGCAACAATGCTATTTAATCAAGAAAAAAATTATACATATTTTTTTGAGATAAATATAAAATATGAAACAATAATTAAAATATCGATATCAAATACGGATTCAAAAATATTTGTCTCAAAATTAAATTATATTTGATTTATTATTAAAAATTCATTGTGTTTTCAAATATTATTTATCACATTAGATTTGAATAATTGTTTGACTATCGTAGCAGCTTTTTTTCTTGGAAATAAATCCTTTGTATATTGACTTGGCTTTGAATATATTATAATCCTTTGAATAAAGAAAATAATTTGAATTTTTTTATTTGTTAAATAAATTGATGTATAGAATGGAAGAACGAACTTAAATTATTAAAATGTAGTAGTGATTTGATTATTTTTAAGAGACGCCACCAATTTAACGTTTTCATTTCATTTTTAATATTAATTGGTAGAAATTTCTCATTGAATAGATAGATAGCAATGATGCTCGTTTTAGTAAAAAACATCTTTGATTATAAAACAATATTTAAAGTTACATAAGTTGTTGTTTTAATATTGTATATTAGTGGAATATTAAAGTTAGTTTTTATTTATTTACATCACAAGTGTATATAATACGTATGCATAATGAGAAAAAAAACAGCCAGAAAAAAAAAACAAATAATTTCAAGTAAACCGTCTCAAATCATATAGATCTGAGTTTATTGCTTGTCACTTGTAGTGACTACAGTACATGAGGTTTTTCTAATTTTTTTATACTGAAGATATGTAATGACATTATTAATATTGTTATCAAATATGTGATTGAAATAAAAAATATTTAATTAAATTTTTTAATTTCAGGATGATCTAAAACTAAGGAAAGCGTACTTTCTAATTTTAACTTGTTTAGTCTAGCTTTGAAACTATAGTTTAAACTAGCTAGATCTTCGTAAATAAGGAAACATGGTTGCTAAAGTTATAAAGTGTTTAATTTTATTAGTTTCCTTAATACAATGCATTCACATGCAGGAGGACGATCAACGTAAGTTCATTTAATTTTTTATAGTAAATAATTAATCTTAATTGAAATTGTCTTTAAATTTTATCTTATGTGATAATTAGGTGAACTCAGATATCTGATTTATGTTAAACACAAGTTGGTTTTAAAAACAACGCGAATAATATTTAATTTGTCATATTCAAAACACATTGGTATGAATCATGTTGGTGTTTTCATATTTTATATTATATTTTATTGGTATTTTATTTTGCATTTTATATTCAATCAACAACTTGTATTTCTGTATTAACAACATGCACTTTGAATATTAACTGTAGATGGTTAAAAATTATAAAGGAAGAAAAAAAAACGTATATAAAATATTCAATAATTGAAGGACCTTTAAAACGGTGTTTCACATAAATATTTTGTAAAAAATGTTGACTGTAGAAGATCAACAAATCCTCAATCATGCAAGGAATTGAAACATGTCTTTTTTATATTTGATATTATGAGTATGTTGGCTCGTACTATGTCGAAATGCTGTTATGCAGTCTGGAAAATGTTCGTTTTAACATAAGTACACCATAACATAATAAAAAAAACTGTAAAAGTATATAATTATAATTAAAATTCTTTATTTTTCTTACACATTAAGGATCTTTTTAATTTTGTTACCAAAAAGACAGCTTACAGTATTATTCCTCGTTGATTTGTTGTGAATACTACAAAAATAATGGAAAATGTTAAAAACTTAAAAAAAAAAGTTAATTAATCCGTGGGTGTACTAGTAAGTTGTAAGTTTATTCAGTTAATAATAAAAACACGAAACATTTCTAAAAAAGGACCGTTTCTTAGAATAATCCTGAAATGGAAATCGGAAACGTCTTTTATATTTAGCACAATAAATGTTCACAAATCGATTATATTGAACTGTGATTTTTATTTATCATATTTTTAATTATTATTATTTTTTTAATTTATTATTTCAATATTTCAAACTTAAATATATTTTTATGACTTTTATATGACAAAACTAATAAATATATTATATATTAATTTTCACAGTAAAAATATTTGGTTATACTCGTCAATATTGAATAAAATGATATTCCAAATAAGTCAAGATTCATTAACGACAGCTTCAGGACCACTATTCCCCGTGGGATTTCAATTAAATAAAAAAAATCTAACAGTTTATTAAAGTTTTTATTTTACACTAACTTAGTAACATTTTAAGACCCGATTGAAATCAAGACATTTCCTTTTTCTAAAATTGTTATATTTAAGTAAATATTGTGATGAAACTTTGTACGAGTGTATCATATTTATTTAAACAACTTGATTTTTTTAGTTAAGTGTGATAATTCGATCAGTCTTTGTGAAAAGCTACATAGCACTTTTACCGGATCTCTCTTCTTTAAAGTTCTGCAGGGTTAATTTTTATGTCAGTTGATGGAATCTACATATGTTGAGACATGCTCTTTGATAATTTGTTTGAAGGATTTTGCAAACATCTTCTTCTATTTGGACCCGGAATCAGTAGTTAGTTTCAAGATTCATATGTCAAAATCTTCTTGATCTGACAATGCACATTGATGGGGTAACGTCAGAATTCATGCATATTTTATTGCCTAGGCTGAAAAATCTAGCGATGGCTTTACTCACAATATTTCTCTCGACGTACTTTTGTGAGACCTTTTTCTCGTTGCGTTGAATAATATTAAAACAAATAAAAGAAACCGACTGACTGATGAAGTTTGTAACGCTTGCTTGTGTTTAAAATGTACGAAATACCAACCTTCTTAGCAAATGTAATTCAGCAACAAAAAAGTCACTAATGTAAATAATTATTTGTTTTTGCTTTTTAATAATAATAAATAAATAGTTCTAAAACAAAACTCTTTCATTTACTAGGGCTGCAAAAATGATTAATATTCCTAGATGTGACACGGAACCCGGGTCAAGCCAGGTTTTTTTCAGAATTTTGACACGTCGAACTAAAAGTGTTACACATCACTGCCCTAGGGCATTATCCATGTCAGAAATTAGGAATCAGAAAAGAAAGGTGGGATTGCTTGCATAAATATATACTAGACAACGGTAATATGTCTGTTTTTAGAAGAGTAATCGATCATGTAAACAAATTCAATACAATATGACCGGTTTATAAAGTGTTAAGTGCAATATTTTTTTCAAATGTTCTGATCTATTTCCGTATAGACATCCATTTTGGACAATTACTAAGATAATTCAAGGATAATTCAGGACAATCTGATTCAACAAATAATGTTTTAACTTTCTCTGTTTAACACTTCAAAGTGTATCTTGTTGAAAATGAAATATTGGGTCATTCAAAAGTAAATTTCTTACGGTACATAGTATTTTTTTTGTTTCCATGTAATTTAAAAATAAACTTTTTTGTTGACATCTTATTTTTAAAATATACATAACGGGTGATGGATGGGTGATGAAAGGCTCACTAAATAAATTTACAATAAAGGCTTGAGTGGAAATAGCGGTAGAGTACGACCAATGGAAGTATGGTTGGACCAAATAAATGACATTTTGAAATAAGGGGTAACGAAACAGGAGCTGTATGAGATGTATATATTTAAAGGAGGCGAAAGAAGTATGTCATGATATAACCGTTTGGCGCTCTGTCCTCTCTGCTTACACCAACAGGGAAATGGTTTGACGATATGTATGCATATTCCTTTTATAATACTTTCAAAATTGCTATGTATTTTACTGGTTTATGTCCGTACCAGTTCGAACATAATTCAATCTTGTTTGTGCTCTCTGATGATGAGATGAGCCTTGAAACCGATAGGGTTATACTGTTACATAAAGTTGAATAGACAGTGTTTGATAAAACAAATGACTATATCTTATATAATCATTTTTGATGTTAAGTATTGTTTGATGCAACAGTTTTTTTTAATGGTGAATACCGATTCTGGGATAAATTGCCGTTGACAATCTGTTGAACAATACACCGCATTGAGCCAGTCGCTGCGGCGAGTCCAGAATGCGCAACGGTAGGTTGACCCCGCACGGCCTACTTATTGGTCATCGACCTGATTTTTGGTTGGATACATTCGTACGTCAGAGACAGAGACACGGGCATCGCGATGTTTGGAGAGGCTTGAATACGTAATAGCTTGTTGTTGATGACATATGATTGGACGTTTGAAAACAGTGAGGAAAAATATGATTCAAAATAAAATGAGTCATTTTTTACTTTGTGCTCAGAAAAGATTATTTATATTTTAAATCAGTTTCAAAGATAACCTCCTTCTTACTTAAGTTATCAATGACTCAGTAAACATATCTTGAGGAAAATATGATTCAAAATAAAATGAGTCAATTTTAACTTTGTGCTCAGGAATTATTATTTATGTTTAAAATCAGTTTCAAAGATAACTTTCTTCTTACTTAAGTTAATAATGACCCAGTAAACATATCTTGAGAAAAAAATGTGATTCAAAATAAAATGAGTCAATTATAATGTTGTGCTCAGGAAAATTTATTTATATTTAAAATCGGTTTCAAAGAAAACCTTATTCTTAAGTTAACGAATGGTGTACCACCAACAGATTGAACTTAAACGTGAGTAAATGTGAGTCCATTAATTGTTATAGAAATAAAAAACCAATTAATTACGAGTATTCGCTAAATCAATATACTCGTACATTAAAATGTGTAAGTTCGATAAGAGACCTCGGAATTATATTTGTTGAAAAACTTTTTAATATAGAACACGTAAACAAAATCACTCGGGAGAGTTTAAACATTTTGGAATTCGTACTAAGAACTGCTCAGCATTTTTCGGATATCCGAACATTAAAACTGCTGTACTGCTCTTTGGTACGTAGCCGCCTTGACTTCAACTCGTCAATATGGACTCCTCATTGTATTTCTTGGGTTGCATCGACCACAAACCTCTCCTTAGCCACGAGCAATGTGCCCAATTAATTGGAGTACTCGTCGTAGACATATTGTAGACAATCTGTCGGTGACTCTCAGTTCATCGAGAATGGAGGCAAATATAGGAGTATATTGTTACGTTCTGTTTTTTTATATAATTTTAGATTTAGTTGCTTGCATAATGTGCAATAATGACCTCTATGGCGAAGTGCTTGAATAATCACAAAAGGCTACAGCTATTTCCGGATGTCTAATGAACACTATCTGGAAAAACAAGTATATGAACATCCAAAGCAAGGTGAGGATGTACAAGACTTGTGTCCACCCCATAATGACATACAGCATAGAGTCCAGAGCCGACACCGTCAGAACCAAAAATCTCCTTCGAACCAGCGAAATGAAGGTACTCAGTAGTATCGCTGGCAAAACCTTTCGTGATAGAGTATGAAACACAGAAATCCGAAGGATGCGCGAAGTTGAAGACATTGTCAGATGGGGACGACAGAGAAGAAGGTTCTGGAACGAACATGTATCCAGAATGGCGGAACCAAGAATGGCCAGGGACAGTATCCCCCAAGCAAGAAGACCTCCAGGACAACCTCCCAAAAGAAGAAAAGACTGCTGGCAGTTGACGTCACAAGAGGGAAACAATGATGCAGGACCATAACAGGCCAACAGGCCTAAAATAAGAAGAAGAAGATTAAGTCGACTGTAGTATTGCCGAATCACGACACAATTTTTTCTTTCTATTTAAATTAAGTCAAAATAATATTTATTTATCGGTCCAATAACTAATGGTTAAACCATTCTGATGATGCTCGCGGAGCGAAACCGATGAATGAGCAAAAAGTTAGTGTAATAATATTATTTATTATATTTTTTGTCTTATAGTTCAAGTGTACACGGGTATGGGATGAAAAATAACATTTTTGCGGCCGGGCTCACCCTCCTAATGGTGAGGATGTGTTTCGGCTAGGAGGATGTTCTGACACAAGCCTAAACATTCTGATAGCTTCTCTCTGAAATACATTTTCTTTTCCATTGCCTTATCATATAACAGTGTAAATTCATGATATATATTTACTCGTACATACCATGCACATATATACATACCATCACGCCGTTTCTATGTCAGAGCAAAAAGGAGTACATGCTATGTTGCTATCAATAAACCTTTTATTTATCATTATTATTTATAATATTTAATAAACGTTTTAAATATTATGGAATTCAATTTAGAATTGGCATTAGAGAAAATTTTAATTATTCATTCATTCATTCGTATGTCCTCGACATATCCGCGTGACCGGGAGACTTCATTGTCTTTGGCTCCTAAATCGAGTCCTTGGATCAAGAATCATTAGAATAAGGCAAGCAACTCACAGTTCGCAATTAGATTCATTGGAAATACTACCTCACTTGGACAGGCAACAATACTCGCACACGTCTATCAGCTGCAATTACTGTTACATGATGAACTTTTTAATAATACTGGGTCCCTATTTTTATCTAGATACGAGCAGAAATTGAACCCGATATCCCCTTGTGGGAGACCAGCGTTTTTCCTACTAAATACTGAAGATCGTTACATTAAATAATCAATGTATCTTTTATTGTTACTCTTTTGTTGTATACAGTTTAACCTGGAGAGCTTTTTTTGCCAAGTGGCAATCCAAACAACCAGAAATGTGTTAAACAAGCCTAAAGTGAAAACCAGAGAAGAACTATTTTTATAAAATCTGGTAACTGTAATCATACCAATCAAGTATAAAAGGGAAAGTAACTTACTTGTAAATTATGAAAAAAATTAAGTTAGAAAATTGTAATCATAATTGCTGAAAAACCACAAATTTAAATCAGAACACCTTAAATGATTTTGTACTTAAAGAAAGAAATTGCGTACAATAGAAAGTGGCTTTAAATTTCCAACTCTAATTTCTCTTTTTTTTTGTCTTGGAGTTTCCTGTTCATATACCGAGTGACTAACAATCTTATAAGCTAGTGTAAAGAACGTCCAAGTAACCGCCTCAGGTCTAGGTCCGAATTTATAATCCGGTATTTACCTATATACAAATTTTTTACCTTTAAAATTAAATTGGATTTTAAATACTTATTTGTAAGAAAACAATCTAATAAAAAATCACATGAAAGAGTGTCACAAGTTAAAACGTTTTTTAAACTGATTTATGTATATTTTTGAATTAGCTTTTCATTTATCCATGACGACAAGATGATGGTCTTCTATCTGAGAGTTTCCGACTCGATGGTCCCCAAAAATAAATGGTTACCAGTCTGGTTAATGAGTTCGTTTGGTAACAATACTCGCACGCGCTCGAACTGTACGAATGCTCTTGTAGATACACATGAGATTTAAGGGGCTGAATACCGTTCCCATTTATTCAGCTTTTATCATTCCCTTTGAATATTCAGGGTTCGCTTCCATACATCAATGTCAGTAATAACACACCACTGTGCACAGTATTCATTGAATATTTTGCGATAAATTTATCGGCAATAACAGTTCTAAGTGCGCTATCGACCATTTTCCGCATCAATCCGCCTTTTAATATATTTCTCAATTTAAACATCCCTTGAAAATATGCTACTGAAAAAGTTAATTTCCTCAAGTATTAGAGAGTATCACAAAATAAGTTTAATTATTGTGTATTTTGATTCATACTCATGCGATAGAACAAGGCATACAGGACAATGTTCTTTTTACAACGTGGTGTACTTTAATTTGAACTCCTAGAGATTAATTATTTTTCAATTTTTTAAGAGCATTTTGATTTCGTCCAAAGTGAGAACATTATAATTAAGATATGACACAGGGTGCTCTTAACTGCTGTTATCCATGTCGCTATTCATTTAGAAAGTTGTAAAAATATCTCACCCACCGCTCGAGATAAAACTATTTACGTGTTAGGATCAAACCTTGCCTGTTTTTACATACGGTAGTAGTACAACGTATAAACTACTTTGTTAAAGAATTCACCTTTTTATAGAACCTTTTTATATTTTGCGCTCGTCTGTGTTCTTCCGTGTCTCTGACTTGGTCTTTCAGATACTTCTGTTTCTTCCTTTTTTTAAAGTTTTTTTCAACTGTACATAACTTTTGTATTGATTTACTGACCGACAACCTGTTTCTTTGGAGCATTTGATGGTATGATCCATTTTTCTATTTGTTGTTAACAAACAGTCGTCAAACTATTTCAATCTTGGTATATATGGCTTGAACCCAATAGTACTGTATCCGGTAGATGTTATGTCTATTTTACAGCTCTATCAATACTGGTGTACATCTGAAAGCTCTCCCTCACTCACATCTCTCAAGTCAATCAACTGACATGTTACTTGGTTCTGGTGCTGTTTAACAACTTACACCTGCTTTATTTTTTCTACATCAAAAGGTCTGCTCAGGGAGCTGGATATCTTTCTGGTACTAGAGATTTTGGCCCTGATTTAAGCACACCCTAAAATGTGGACATGATCTACTTTTGTCTCTATACGCTCTTACCTTAAGTAGGTTCTGATCCGTGTCTGCCATCAACGAGGATGGAATTTATCTGGCCAACTAACTATACCTTCATCAGGTGACCTCCACGTGTCCATTTTTTGGAATGGAGTATTTTAATGACCATGTTTTGTGCAGCTATAAAATGAACACGCCTCATCCTAAAAAAAACGTCTCTCTCAAAAATAATAAATGCATTCGATTTAAATAATTTACTTTCTCAAAACATAAATAGCTTTTGAACAAAAAATTATCTTGTTTGAAAAAAAAATACGGATTTATAGCGTATTCGTTTTTTATGCTAATTTAAGCACCTGTTGTGATCATTACAACGAGAACACAATACGTCAAAATGACGTGACATCACCAAGTGCTAGTGACAGTTGGCAATGATGTTTTTTGAGGTCATCAGTCTTGGGAAAGCACTAGGTCCGTGAGGATGGCGCCTGATTGTCGCGTTGAAACTAGTAGAGCATAAAAAAGACTTTTATAGGATAAAACCGCAAGTTTTTAATCAACATATCGAATATTGGCGAAAATTTCAAACATAAAAAGTATCTCAAAATCAGATTTGAAATACAAAAAAAAATAGAGGTTTTAAAATCTAAATTGCCCCATTTTCAGTACAAAATTGTCATATTATATATGTAGATAATTATTTTCAGTAAGTATACATTACCGTGTCCGTTTAACTTAGTGCGTGAAAATCATATTTGAGATAAATTAACAAACACTAAAATAAAAGAAAAAACGCATTCATATGAGAATTACATGGGACTTAATGACGGGAAATATGTTGATATATTTGACGGTTTTTTAGTTAATTCTTAAATTTCGATAAGGATAAAGCATGTCTGATTGAGTTAGGAAGATCGTTCCATAGTTGAGCCGAGTGAACCACAAAATATCATGTGTGATGCGTTTGTATACAAAGGATTCTTCCATCACCAGATCGTATGCGCATTTCATGCTCAGAAAGAAAATTTAATTTATCATGAAGATACTTTGTATAGCTTGGATAATTCGAACTCACTTGGGGATTTCTTTGCTGTCTTACTTAAATTTTATTCTCATCTAACTTAATATATCTCTCACGTTCAAATTCATCCCTAATCACTTGTATATTTCCGTATTCTGTCATAAATTGTCACCGTATGAATTCTTCTCAGTGCATTTCTATAGTATTTATTCAGCTCCTTTCAGACCAAGTTTCACCCCCTTATACATAAAATTTAGTATTGTAATTTGTTTAGTCAAACATTGTTTATTCCTTTTTATAGAACGGTTAAACCCTATCGGTTTTAAGGTTTTCACCTCATTATCAGAGGAGCACAAAGTCTTGTTTGAGCTTCCCTGACGATGAGGTGAAAACCTTGAAACCAATAAGGTTATATACAGTAGAAAAAAACAGTGTTTGACTAAATAAATTACAATGTCTTTAAACCTCCACAGCCTTAACTGTAAATAATATATACAATTTGGTACTAAGGTTCTATTGCGTACTTTTATCTTAGTAGATTTTGATAACTGTTTATGTTCTAGTGCCCCATCGACTGTTTGCTATCGCTGCATACCATTAAATTTTGCATTTATATATGTATTATCTTTTCAGCATACTATTTGGAGAAGTGCTACAAAGACGACCCTTACATCAATGAGTGCCTCATGAACAGTTTTAACACCTTAACAGAACATTTCAGAAGAGGTATCCCAGAGTTAGGATATACAGAAGTAAGAATAGTTTTTTTTATACACATATCACCATGCCATGTCCCTTGTGGGGCGTAACTTTCACTTCCTTGTTATTCATACATTTCATCATGTACAATCATCTACTTTTGATACATCTCACTTGACCTTGCATTTCTAACTGGTATACCCGCTTATTCATTATTTAGTCATTCGATATCATTAGATGCTCAAACTAAGTTTACGCCTCTAACGTGATTGATACTTTCATCTCGTTTATTCTTATTATTATATATTAAGGGGATATTCTAATCTAGAAATGTGAAAAAATCGTTTTTTTTTTGCATTCTTAAAGTTTAAGAATACGAGTATGTTTTCAAAAGGAATTTTAAAAATTGTCAATATTTACGATGTTATAGCTATACTCGTAAATGAGGCAGCAATTACGCCGCACCGGAATGATTCAGACAGTAATCTCAAAACTTTAAACGCGTTTTTCTCGAAACTACTTTTTTCAACCTGGTCGACATAAAATTCCAAGTTCTATCCAACCAATTGCATTCAAATTTAATATAAAACTTTGATAAATGTTTTTTATATCGTTTCTACCTTGAAAAATCAAACACTATTAATTTTACTATTTTTTAAAAATTGAAAGAAGGGTAAAAAAAATTAAATGTTTTTTCAGACTCATTTTACGAACTTTTTTTTGGCACCAACTATAGCGAAAATATTTTTTTATTAAGAAACTGTGTATGATTTTCATTTCAAATTTACGAAAATGTTTCAATCATGTCGACCAGCTTACGCCCTTTTTTACGACAAGGTATAACAGTTGATAACATCTTGAATTTTCTTTTCTTTTTTTAAATTTTTTTTGTACATTCTCATGTCATCAATTAATAAACTGTAAAAAATTTACAGGAACGATATTTTTTTTTTTTTTTTAAATAGTCTGAAAAAACGCCCGCAATTCACGCCTCTAGAGTAGAATACCCCCTTAAACCACAATTTTAAAAGGATAGATTGTTGGATTGTTGTACGAGTATATCTTGAACTCAGTTATATCAATCTAATGACCATCAGTGACAAGTATCGTGATTCTTTTTACTCAAAAGATCAGTAACTGGGTTGAAAAAATCATATTGGTGTTGACCAGTTGAAAATACGAGTACTTCCTTTGCCAAGAAATCGATATATTCATTACCCATGATACCAACGTGTAATGGAATCCAAGCTAGTGAAACAACCGTTATTTTAAATCAATTGGGATAGCTAATATTTTCTTTGTATGAGTTACTCATATGTATAATAATTGTACTTAAAAAAAAAAGATAAATTAGAACGTCGTAGAAAATAAGTTTTTTCTCTATCTACTCGTATATACTTTATGTGTCTTGACCGTCTGTCTCCCTGACGTTGTCGATCACTCTTGAAAAAAATTCTCTGTTTTTGGAGGCACGAAATAGCTCCTCAACTGTCTGGATATCTACTAATTCCTCATCGACTCTCAATTTTATTTATCATTATTACGAGTAATTTAAGGAAGTATTTCAGCATTTCATGGCATTTAAAAGCTCTCGTTCTTCACCTGCTCGACACAGTACCTAAATGGTTGAGATACGACGAAACAAAGAAATTCTTAGCATGCCTTGATGAATGACGACCTCCATGGCATAGTTGGTAGGACGCTTGTCTCCCAGCCCGGAGGTTGCAGATTTGATTCCCGTTGAAACCTTTGATTTCGTTTAAAAGAATTATAGTCTGATTTTCACTTAAAACCTCTTTAACATATTTCTAGCTGTCTGGAAAATATTACCACATAGCAATTAGCCGGCCAAATTGTACTGTATACAACGAAAGTGCAATATAATACAATGAATTCACATTTCGAATGCTTCTTGATTATTTAAAATTCTGCTCTGCATGATCCATATTTCAACACCATAAAATAAAATATAATCATGCGTTGCCGAAGTTTAAGATTCAAGGTATTGCAGGAAATTCCTCTTGTTTTGAGAAATCGCACACATGCCATTTCAATTCGGCATCTTGTATAATTTGTCTATCTGATTCAAGGTCGCTAGTGATTAGACTTCATAGATAATTGAAACTGTCGACTTGTTCTAAAGGTTGCCCGATCAGCTGCATAAATACACCAGTATGAGACTATCGACCTAAGAACATACACATTTTTTGAACAATTTAAGCACTCGCTAATTTAAAGTCCTTCGTATTTAACATATGGTAGTATATTTTTCTTCGTATGAAAGTTTTATATCTCATTCCTTCACGGAATATTAAAAAAATTATAAATATATATAAATTTAAAATGATTTGGTTAGTACATTTATTAAATAATAACTTGTCAAACTTAAGAAAGAAATCAATTTCAGGTGGAACCTATAATAATCGATGAAATAGGAATAGCCTTGGGAACAGGGCCTGATGGTTACAGAGCATCCTTCAGGGACATCCACGCGTATGGAGTCAGCAATCTCACTGTCACTAATGTCAGGTACGTTAAATGAAAAATATTTACTTTCTTTATTGGAAAAATACTGAATGGAGCCGAATAAGTGAAGTCGAATAAGTGAAATGAATCGCAAGTGAACGAAGCAATGAAGTTTTATAGTTTTGATATTCAGTTGGCAGATTATGTGTCGGGGCGATATTGTTGTGTTTAATACGATATTTTATTTAGGAAATTGATATAAAATGGGTTTAAATACGTAATAAGTAGTTAAACTCGTGAATATGTTGTAAACAAATAATTTTTTATAACAGTTTTAGAGACATTATAAAAATAAATGAAATCGTGCACGGACAAGGGTAGTATTGACTCAATTTTTGTGATATCTGTATTTGCGAGATTAGGTACGGTTTCAATCTGTAGTTTTATCTACGAGGTGTCTTCTAGATATGCTGGGATACTCCTTGTAAGCGTCAAGAGGGTTGTATTGTATGGGTCTCTGCTTATATATTTAAGTTACTGACGGGAGCAATATTTAATCCAACTATGTATATTGGAAAATACGTGTATCATATATAGTTTAATGTTCCTAATAACACTATCCGACGTACAGAAACATTGATTTGTTTAGGCTGGCAATAAATAGAACTAACTAGCCAAGTGCTCTTCCTTTGTTTCACGGATTGTTCCTTTTGTTTAGACTGGCAATAAATAGAACTAACTAGCCAAGTGCTCTTCCTTTGTTTCACGGATTGTTCCTTTTGTTTAGGCTGGCAATAAATAGAACTAACTAGCCAAGTGCTCTTCCTTTGTTTCACGGATTGTTCCTTTTGTTTAGGCTGGCAATAAATAGAGCTAACTAGCCAAGTGCTCTTCCTTTGTTTCACGGATTGTTCCTTTTGTTTAGGCTGGCAATAAATAGAACTAACTAGCCAAGTGCTCTTCCTTTGTTTCACGGATTGTTCCTTTTGTTTAGGCTGGCAATAAATAAAACTAACTAGCCAAGTGCTCTTCCTTTGTTTCACTGATTGTTCCTTTTGTTTAGACTGGCAATAAATAGAACTAACTAGCCAAGTGCTCTTCCTTTGTTTCACGGATTGTTCCTTTTGTTTAGGCTGGCAATAAATAAAACTAACTAGCCAAGTGCTCTTCCTTTGTTTCACGGATTGTTCCTTTTGTTTAGCCCTTAAAGCCCGGCTGGCTACATATGAAGTCGAATAAAATCGGGCTCAAACGCCGGCTGGCTACATCCGCAGCTCGCACATATTCTCTGTATAAAACGTTTATTATTATGTAAATTTACTACTACAGATCAAAAGTAAAAAAGTGTAGCGTATACATTCATATATTTTCTGTGATTTGGAATTAAAGTTTCACCCTTCTTATATGAATGTTTAATATTATTTTATTTTATTGTAAGATGTGTCCCATGAAAACTTCGCGCATAGCGGCCATCGGTTACTCATACAGTCATATAACCGCCGAGTCGCGAAGTGGTAGTGTTTTATCTGTGTCGGTACACGTACTATATCTCGAGTGTATGTTTATTTAGGGTGACTGTTATATTGTTATTTATTAGACATTACGTTCGGAGTTCGTTGTAATTTGTTTTTTTATAAACAATTTTTTTTGTGTGAGGGAACTCATTTAATTTTATTATTTGTGTAGATTTTTATTCATAATAATGCTGGTTTGTGAACATTGATGTTTTGTTTGAGTGTATAACTATTTTTCTGTTTATTGAACCATTTCATAATTTAAAAGATGGATGACGATGCAATAGAACAGTATATTCTAGACATTGATTCTGATTTTTCTATGAGTGACGACGAAGATTATATACCGGATAATATTGAGGACGTCGATGATCCTTCAGAAATTAGTGATAGTGAAATTGACAATTCTAATGTTTTAGATAATACAGAGCCCACATCAACCGTAAATGTAGACAATATTTCATCTGAGTGGCAAAATGGCATTAACTTTCGTCCAGTATTGCATGACTTCAACCAACAATCTGGATTGAGAAATTGCGATCTCAATGAAGAAAGTCGGGAAATAGATTATTTTGAACTATTTTTGAGTAGTGACATAGTTAAAAAAGTTTCTGAAGAAACGAATAGATATTATGATCAACTAAAGATAAAAAAAACATTTTCCCAGCATTCACAAATGAATGAATGGAAGTCCGTGAATGCTGATGAAATATATTTATTTTTCGCTTTATCAATGCTTATGGTTCGGAGCAAAAAAAGCAGGATCAGGCAATATTGGACAAAGGACAAATTAATATCGTCACCAATTTTTGGCGAGACAATGTCACGAGATAGATATTTGTCTATTCTAAGTATGCTACATTTTTCCGATAGTTGCAAACAGCCAAAAGACGAGATTCTATATAAAATAAGAGACTTTGTCGATTCGGTGTGTGAAAATTTTAAGATTTTTTTTTATCCTTTGAAAAATTTGTGTATCGATGAGTCACTAGTATTATTCAAAGGTAGGTTACGAATAAAACAGTATTTGCCGGCAAAAAGGCACAAATTTGGAATCAAACTCTTTGTTCTGTGCGATTGTGAAACCGGTTTAGTTTTAAAATTAATTATTTATTGTGGAGCAAAAACCGAAATACCCGTAAGTAATATAGACGAACAATTATCCAAGGATATGGGGGTTTCGGGAAAAGTGGTTGTGTCCCTAATATCGGAATATTTGTGTAAAGGGCATACTGTTTATACGGATAACTGGTACTCAAGTCCAGCTTTATTTAAGTATTTGCACGATCAAAAAACCAACGCCTGTGGAACAGTAAAAAAAACTAGGAAGTACCTGCCAAAATTTGGAATCGTGCAGAACGGTTAAACATCATCAATGACTTCTGGATGTCTACTTGCTGTAAAATGGCACGACAAGAGAGATGTGCACATGTTGACAACTGCAGAAGATGCGTCACCAATAGAAACCGGCAAAGTAGATTACAAAACAAAAGCCGCTATTGTGAAACCATCGTGTGTAGTTAGTTACAACAAACACATGGGCTCCGTAGACAGGTCAGATATGATGATCACGTTTGTAGAGTGCGTCCGTAAAACCAATAAGTGGTACAAAAAGATCGCGTTTCGTACAATTGACTTGGTATTAATAAATGCTCACGCGATGTTTAAGTTTAAGACAAAAAAAGACGTGAGCCTAACAGACTTCCAATTAGAAGTTGTTCGACAACTTCTACAAAAATATCATCATCCGGAGTCAACACCTAAATCCAAACAAAGTGGTGACCATCCTCTTAGACTAAGTGCACGACATTTTTTATCAGACATTCCACAAACTATCAATTCTAAGAGACAATCGGTTTATCGGCGGTGTTTTGTATGTAAAAATACTACGCGGCAGCCTCAGAAACGTGTTCAAACTCGTTATTGGTGTAGTGACTGCGAAGTTGCCTTATGTCCAACTAATTGTTTTAAGGCATATCACACAATTCAAAAGTTTTGAGTTTTAAAAGTTACATATGCAATACTAATTCATGGACACCCTATCCATATGCCGACGAACAGTTGCGCGAGTGTGTGTGTTTGTGCCGAGATATTTTTTTAGACCTTCCATTAAATTTAATTATTACTATGATTCTTTCGGATAACGATAATTTTAGTATATGGAGATCATGTTCAAAAGTACATTCTCGATGTGGATGACTAAATGTTTACGATAGACCTTATAATAAAAAATCCCACAAGTGATTTACTTAAGTGGCAGCTCCATTCTCACGGTAATATATTTTTATTTATTATTTTAAAGTCAATATGAAACAAAAAACTCTGATTATTTTTATACTAACACAAAGGTACACCATTTGACTATAATATGCTGTTTATTTGGTAAATTTATTCCTTTTGTGTGAAGAGTAATTAAATTGTTTATAAGTGCGTTCCAATGTTTAAAATTCTCGCCGGTCTGAGGGAGTACTTCGCGTAAATCTTAGCCGATCTCTAAGGGTTAGACTGGCAATAAATAGAACTAACTAGCCAAGTGCTCTTCCTTTGTTTCACGGATTGTTCCTTTTGTTTAGGCTGGCAATAAATAGAACTAACTAGCCAAGTGCTCTTCCTTTGTTTCACGGATTGTTCCTTTTGTTTAGGCTGGCAATAAATAAAACTAACTAGCCAAGTGCTCTTCCTTTGTTTCACGGATTGTTCCTTTTGTTTAGACTGGCAATAAATAGAACTAACTAGCCAAGTGCTCTTCCTTTGTTTCACGGATTGTTCCTTTTGTTTAGGCTGGCAATAAATAGAACTAACTAGCCAAGTGCTCTTCCTTTGTTTCACGGATTGTTCCTTTTGTTTAGGCTGGCAATAAATAGAGCTAACTAGCCAAGTGCTCTTCCTTTGTTTCACGGATTGTTCCTTTTGTTTAGGCTGGCAATAAATAGAACTAACTAGCCAAGTGCTCTTCCTTTGTTTCACGGATTGTTCCTTTTGTTTAGGCTGGCAATAAATAGAACTAACTAGCCAAGTGCTCTTCCTTTGTTTCACGGATTGTTCCTTTTGTTTAGGCTGGCAATAAATAAAACTAACTAGCCAAGTGCTCTTCCTTTGTTTCACGGATTGTTCCTTTTGTTTAGGCTGGCAATAAATAAAACTAACTAGCCAAGTGCTCTTCCTTTGTTTCACTGATTGTTTCTTTTGAATAAGGCCTCGGATATTGACATCTTCAACATTTCGAAAAATATTTTTAAAGAAAACATACGAGTATTAAGCTTTTTAACCGTTTGAAAATTATTTCGTATTCGTTTACATTTATTCCTTATCATGGTTTACATTTATTCCTTATCACTTATCCTTATCATCGTTTACATTTATTCCTTACATTTATTCCTTATCATATTCGTTTACATTTATTCCTATACATTTATTCCTTATCATAGCGATCCTTACTACCTGTGATCACAGCGCGGGCCGCTTGTTATTGTTTAGCGAGAACGAGACATATAAATACGGGACGTGAAACAATAAATATTGTTTAGCGAGAACGAGACAGCGATATATCTTCTGCGCCTTTCTACACACATTCAAAATATTATAAATACCGACGTTTAACAATAAAATACCTCTTTCCATATTCCGATTTCAAACGAGTTTTATTAAAACAACGATCATCCTCATCATCTTTCCATTCGGGACAACCGTTCCTAAAATGGTTTTTAATTTTCTTTAAGTTTATATAACCTGTAAACGTAAGGTTTTAAAATAAATGAATAAATGTACGTGAATACTTCAGTAGTTCTTAACCCGAAAGCCCATGCTTTTTAGCATGCCCTCATCATCAATGTGGATCAGTTGAGCATAATACGTACAAAGACAACTTTAATTGAGTTCACTATTTAATTGAGGGAATTACTTGCTTGGATTCCAGGACAGACTTAGACAGCCATCAGTTCCAGGTAACGATGGTGATCCCCAAGATAAGGGCTAAGGCTCACTACAGATCCTCGGGGGTGCTCATTCTACTCAAGGCTTCCGGGGCCGGAGACTACTGGGGGGAGTATGGTGTGTATATTTGGAATATGACTTTAATATAAATACATATTCAAATGAAAATCCATAATAATATTGAAATAATAAATATGATGCATGGAAATGAAAAGTGAATGTGGAAAAAAAATAAAAGAGTCGAATAAATGCTGTGGAAATGCGAATACTGAGAAAGAAAAAATTTGCGTTACAATGCATGACAGAATACGTAATTAAGTGATTATGGATGAATGTGAGCTTAAGGCTGATGTATTAAGTAAAATGAAGAATATCACTCTTAGATAGTTTGGGCATGTAGAACGAATGAATGAAGAGAGATTAACAAAACAAAAATACGGTGCAAATGTGAGTGGAAGGCGGGGTACAGGAAGACCAAGGAAGGTATGGTTGGATTAAGTGAATTATATTTTGAAAGAAGAAACAATAAAGGAAACATAATATTCAGAGAAATCTTAGGAGCTGTATGAGAAGTTGCAAGTAGTAAAGTATGAACATAAAAGAGCTGAACTATGTGTGTCGAGATAGGAAAGTCTTGCGCTCTCTCTTCTCCGTCTACCCCAGCACGTGTTGAATTTTATTCTCTCATTTTTCCAAATATGTACTGAGGGGATTAAATATGAGAGTAAATAAAAAAAATCTATGCGGATTTTTTGGTGTAGGTATATTTTTATTTTTCGAGAATCCTTCCAAGCTAAGGACTAGACCCTGGGATTTGTGTCACTTTTATATGCATGGTAGCATGTGAGTACTTCTTTTGAAAATATTTATTTATTAATTTACGACACAAGTGTCTTTTACAAACCAATGTAAAGGGTTTTTCAAATTGAGCGTTTTTTTTAATTCTTGGATAAAACACAGATGGCGTCGCGAACTTGCCTGGATCTTGTGACATTTGAGAAGTGTAATGTATGACATTTATAAAAATGGAGTCGTATACAATACAACAACGCATTCAAATTGTTGAATTATTTTATGTATTGTAATCTCCCGAAACTATGATGTTAATTGCCCACCAAGATCATGTGATCTGACACCGTTGGACTATTTTCTCTGGGGTTACGTGTAAAGCCAGGTCTATAAGAATGACCCCCAATCAATTCCTGAGCTGAAGGGCGAAATTATTTGCGTTATTGGTGAGTTAGAACCGCAATTATATCAAAATGTCATCAAAATTTTTGACAAAAGAGTGGACATCTGTGGAGCTGCAAGAGGTGGACGTTGTTTTTTTGTGTTTAAATTTCATACATTATACTTCAATGACCAATAAAAAGTTTATTTAAATCAAAGTAAATTGTGTGTTTTATTCAATAATTAAAAAAAATTTAAAAATAACCGCTCAATTTGAAAGACCCTTTTCTATGACATGTTAATACAAATACTTGAAATTATTGACAATAATTGATGTAAAATTAACATGTACGAGTAGATACAATAAAGCAGTAGTTATAATAATAAAGTCATTGTCTTAAATTATTTAATATCAATATATGTATGTATATTAAAAAATATTACCAAACATAGCCAAGTAGACTTATGTCACTGTGGAACACATATTTTATAGTGGTATAGAACTTAGATTTGTTATTAGTGGAACAACGCTTAGATAGAACAATCCTAACACATGTTGTTTTGTACGAGTCATGTTTATTGTATTGATGTTTTGTACGAGTCATGTTTATTGTATTGATGTTTTGTAGTCATGTTTATTGTATTGATGTTTTGTACGAGTCATGTTTATTGTATTGATATCTTGTACGAGTCATGTTTCTTGTATTGATGTTTAAACGTTTTGTAACATTTTATTTTATGGGTACTCTATATTAAAGAAAGTAACTCAAATTTGCATGATTTTGATAGTTGAAATCATAGGTTGATTTCAATAAATTAATATTCAAAATATCATTTCCAGAGGGTGTAAAAGCTAAGATCTACTTTAGAGCTCGTCCATACAATATGGACGGCAGAACCTATTTAACTCTGGAACAACTGAAGATGGACTTCAGCGTCAAGGATATGAAGATGGGAGTGGAGAACGTGCACAACCAGAACTCAATATTGCGTATGTCATCTTATATTCTCCTGTTTTAGAATGATTGTGTTCATATTCCCCTTTAGAACTGAAATTGCATTACGGGAACAACTCAAGATGGACTTCAACGTCATGGACATGAAGATGGGCATGGTGAACGTGCACAATCAGAACTCATTATTGCATATGTTGTGTTACATTCTTCCATTTAAGAATGATTGTGTTCATATGCCCCTTTAGAACTGGAATTACATTACGATTACGAACTTGAATTACATTACGAGAACAACTCAAGATGGACTTCAGCGTCACTTCATTTTATTTCCAAGATATATGACAAAGCCCCTCAGAGAATTTACGACAGACGCAATAAATCAAAAGAAATCACAGGGGAATTTTTCATGTGAACCGTGTAAATATGTAACCCACTGCCTGAATAAAAATAGATGTGTATTCAGCTATGCAAAAATCATCATCATCAATAAAAATAAATCCAAGTTTAACAAAATTTCTATGGGTACCGCGTAGACAACACCTTCTTGATCGAGACGTTTTAATCACTTATGGGTGTTAATATCTTTCCAAAATATATCATGACATACTTCCTTTCTTAAATTTTCTTCTTTCAAAATTTCATTCACTTGGTCTAACCATACTTTTCTCAGTCGTCTTCTATCATGACTCCAACTAATGCTTGAATTTTGACAGTTATCCTTCACTCATCAGTTCAACATGTCAAAACCATCTCGACATACTATTTTCACCCTACTTAACATATAAGCTATTGGCCCATACTTATCCTTAATAATTACATTTTTTATTCTACCCCAAAAATTGATACACCACTGCATTTACCCATTAATTTTCCACATCTATAATTCACTCTTATACATCAATGTGGGCACTAATAAGGTATTAACCATAATTTTAGTAGGTTTCAACATGGTTTGGTTATAATATATATGTTTTACCCATTTAGGTTGTATCCTATTCCATCTCAAAGTTCAATATTTAATTCTGTCCTTCTTTCATTTGACAACTTCCCGAATAGCAGAATAGATTAACTCGTTCAAATCTTAAAAAATAATTTACCGAATTGTTTATTGCAGATGCTGCTCTCAACTTGTTCATCAACACCAACGCCCAAGATCTTCTAAAAGAGATGAAACCAGATCTGAAGAGGAAATTAGTGCAGAATATGTCACAATTCGTCAGCAAACTCATGGAACAAATTCCTTATGATAGTTGGATTATCGAGTGATCTCAATCTGAATTCATTTTGACTCAATAATCAAATGTTTTGAATACTTTCTATCTATAAACTATATGTTATAATATAATGTTTTGAATACTTTCTATCTATAAACTATATGTTATAATAGAATGTTTTGAATACTTTCTATCTATAAACTATATGTTATAATATAATGTTTTGAATACTTTCTATCTATAAACTATATGTTATAATAGAATGTTTTGAATACTTAAATAAATAATCGAATATTTAGAATACTTGGTATCCATAAACTCAACGTTATAAACTAATATTTTTTTTTAAATCGAACGATTTGAATACTTGGTATCCATAAACGCAACGTTATAAACTAATATTTAAAAAGTCGAACGTTTTGAATACTTGGTATCCATAAACTCAACGTTATAAACTAATATTTTAAAAATCGAACGTTTTGAATACTTGGTATCCATAAACTCAACGTTATAAACTAATATTTTAAAAATCGAACGTTTTGAATACTTGGTATCCATAAACTCAACGTTATAAACTAATATTTTAAAAATCGAACGTTTTGAATACTTGGTATCTATAAACTCAACGGAATATTTTGAATACTTAATATTAACTGTAAATTGAATGTTTTGAATACTAAGTATCCATTAACTTGATAGTCCACTAGATTATTGAAGAATAACTCTGTTCTAAGATCCTTTTCATCAATTGGGCATTTTTCCCTTTTACGGTGTTTGCGATAATCTCAATCAGATATTGCAAAGAGCATCCAAATGGACTTTGGGCACGTGCCACAAGATTCATCATGGTTTATCTTCCAATACCTTCAAAATTCTCTCCATATGTAGAAGCTGCAGCTTTCACATCACTTTGTTGGATCTTCAACACTACTTTACAAACTGTTGATCTTTCATACTTTTCACAATTGGTCATTATTTCGTGTAATTTTGTAGTCTTTCTTCGTTGGTGACCTTGGTCTAATAGCATTCTCTCTAAAAGTGGGTGTCCCAGGTTCGAATCCTGTCGGATCCCCTTTTGGGCTAGTTTTGCTCTTATATGGTACCATTTTACATCAGAATTTATATTTTTCTATATTTTGTATAACACTCTATATTTTAATTACGCTTTTAAGGAACACAAAATATCACCATATAAAACCAAAGGCTTGAATTGACTGAAGTTTAATTTACTTGCCGTTGAAATATTGGAGCTGATCTGTGAAGGCTCATTAGTTGCTGAAGTGTAATTGCTTACACACAATAAACTAATTCAAGAACAGACGTCTTCTATCTACAAAATGGCTGATGACTATACTTGGTTACAAGTTGCAATCTGGGGGTTGCGGGTTTGATTCCCGTTGTAACCCAGATTTTTTAAATATAATTTCATTCTCATTTTCTCTTAAGGCCTATTTAACATCTTTCTGATTAGTTGGAAGAGATTACCACATGGCAATAAGGCAACAAGGTACTATTGTATAGAACAAAAGTGTAATAGATACAATAAAATACAATCATCCATCTGCATCGTCTTCTACAAGATTGTCCTGCTTGTCTTATTGTAAAACAAATGACTTGTTTCTATATCCTATCGACTCGCCTTATTTAATACGATATCCCTTTTTATGAATACTATAGAGATATCCCTTTTTATGAAGTATGCATATATTGCTATTTTTTAAGTATATCGAATTGGTTATATGAAATTAAAACGCTTTAATAACTTCGATGACCCATACGGCAATCATATCCCTGTGAGGACTTTTCAAAACTTCAAGAAGAGTTTATAGACGATTTTTTTCTTTATCTATCTCTCAATAGGAGACTTGGAGAAGACACTAACAATCCGTACATTGATATATTATATTATCAAATGAATCGATATTTTTAAGAATAAATGGTTTGTGTCCAGGATAATTCAAAGATTTAATTAAAAGCGTTTTCAATAAAATTTATTAGATGTCATTATTACAAGAAATGTTACAATTAATATGAAAAAATATTGATGAAGTAATGTTGGACATTTGAAAAATATTATTTTCAATTTATACCTACATATTATAACTACTTTATAGTTTAATATTTGTTAATTAACAATATATATTTTAAACTTTAATATATAGATATTTATCAGTATCAAAACATTGATTATTAAGTCAAGAAATAAATTTGTTTTAAATATTATATTGTATGATTTTAATGGATTAATTTATATTCTAATTGTTGATAATTTTAATAAAAATAGTTTGTAAGATAAGTCAAGTGTTTTTTTTTCTATCGAGAAAATATCATATAATGTTTATTTCATAAATACGTATCACCACTCTTTTTCCATGTCTGAATCGACAGATACTACAGTGCGCCAAACTTACATACCACAATACACAACTCTCGTTTTATACAGCTCATGCGATTTCTCTCACTATTTTCATTTTCTTCCTTTAAAATACAATTCACATGTAACCATACTTTTCTTGGTCTCCTCTACCATGTCATTGGCTCGTGTTTGCTGTACATTTGTTTTGTAAGGCTTCCTTCATTCTTTGGTTCTACAGCACCCAAACTATCTTAAATTGATCTTCTTCATCCTACTTACTACATTAGTCTTAAGTTTACACTTATCCCTAATCGCTTTCAGTGACGTAACAACGTCAATGTAGTCAATGCGGAGCGTCAAGGTCTACTTTAAGGCCCAAAAAGGTCCGCGCCTTAAAAAACTGTTGATATCAAGGCTTCTGCGATTATAGCTAGTTTTCCAACCCTAATATGAACTAATTAATTTAAAAATCCACTACAGTAATAAGTGAAACATAAAAATTAAAAAAAAAATCTGTCACGTGTTTTACGAAATACGTTAATACATAGATTCATAGAGAAGTACCCTGTACGTTGGTTAAGGGACCAGAGAATTGTCGGAAAGTTAATCTTTTTTATAGTTGTCAGCAAGTCTGGATTTACTATGGAACTAAAGAGGCTGTAGCCCAGACCTCCCAACTAGTAGGCTCCTCGGACCCAAAAAATAAACGTTTGCATTGAAGCCATTCATTTAGTGTTGGGGTTCGTTCTTTATATTAACACCACTGATCACTTCATACCAAATTCCATCATGCATTGTAATGCCATGTATTATTCTTAGTGCACACATTTTATAGAATTTGTTTCCCACACATACATCAATGGTACTAAAATACTGTTTATTTCCCTAAATCAAAATTTTATTTGAATAGAAACACGGGGACTTGTAGGGAAAGAGAACAAAACAGACGAGAAATAGGCGAAGAGTTAAGATTTGAGCAAAATATGGTAAACCCGAATTCTATCACGTCATCATGAAAGCCTCGTTTAGATTGTCTAATTTTACTTGAGTGGAAGCCATTACCTACCATTCTTAAACACGGCAGTAGATTCATACATTAAGTTGTGTATAAGATTTAGTATATGGTTTGCCGTATGATATATTTAAAGACTATAAAACAATCTTAAACAGATGCGGTGAGACAGGTGAGCATATTATACAACAGAGACAATGTCTAAACTTAGTGTCTATTTCTCTTGTTCAATCAATTAAGTTATCTCTGATGTGAAAAGTTTTAAATTTGAAGATATACACATAATAAAGTTTAAAAAGTTGCTTAGAACATTATATTGACATAAGAGTTGTTTAAATTGATTTTTGATAAATTTGGAAATATTATAATTCAATGTGTGCATCTTAAAACTACAAGGAAATGCAGATTGTTAAAAAGAAACGAAGGTCAGGTTTAAAAGGAAATAGATGTGTTGTTAAAATGTCAAATATTTGCCAACTCAAAGGTTTATTTGTTTTGTAAATGTGAACCTGGTAAAGTATTTTCCTTATATTGCGATGCTAAGTGAAATTAACAAAGTTTTTGTTTATGTTACTCATTTGCAAATTTATCGACTCATGAAATATCTCATATTTTAGATAAATGATATTACTGCTCAAACAACTGTTATAGTCGGTCTCTCATGATCATGATCTGTAGACATTTTATTGCTGATAATAATAATGATAAACGGACAATTTAAATAGCGCCGTTTACAAAGTAGAATCTCCTTTAGGCACTGTTACTCGGGATTCAAATCCACTACTCGTATTATTGACAATCACGTGTGAAAATATTAAGTTAGTATTTCATATTATCAAGAGTATTAGATAGTCGATTTTCATTGGTAAAATTTTTCCACATTTACCCATAAAAAGCTTTGCCATATTTGCATAATTATCTGAAGACAGGCAAAGTGAAGGCTGTGTTTTTCCCACATACATTGTTAATTTAGGTCTAATTGGACAGACATATTATGAACTTTCATACGATTTGGACATCTTACAAGAGTAAAGCACGGAAGTTGTTCTTGCCGGGATAAATTAAATTAATTATGTCGTTAAACTTCATTAATTATGTCATAACCTACTATTATTCATACTTCTCACTTTAACTTCATTCAAATCGAACCTACTTGATCTAGCTACATTTTCTTTGGTCTACCTCTTACATGTACACTTTGCATTTCTGACTTGTAAACTCGCTTAGTTAATTTTTCATAATTTATTCTCTCCACATGTCCAAATCATGTCAGAGCTACGTTCTTCATATTACTTAAAATATTCATTTTATCGAAATACATTGAAATACATATACATTGAAACTCCAAATTTTTTCTGAGAGCATCATCTCCACAGCCATGACCTTATTTTCACCCTCTTCTTCCAAGTCCAAGTTTCACTTTCATACGTCAATGTGATTTTTTTAAGATTTTTTGTATTATAAGTTACATTTGAACGATTACACAAATAAATCGTACATATGGCAAAACCAAATGAGTTTTTTGGTAGACCAAAACAGCACTGGTCAATGTACTGGGTGGACAATGTACTAGGGGACCTGTAGAATCTGGAGAAATGATGGGCGCAAAAGACTCAGGATTGTCCAAGAGGGAGAGGCTTAATTGGACTTGTACGGCTATCTGAAATAAGTAATTATACAAAGATAGAATAAAACGCAAGATTAATAATCATCAATCATTTTAATTTCTTTTTTTTTATTAAAATAAAGCTTAAAACAAAAAAAAACTTACATCTACGATAAGTGTCATGATTAAGTACAAATATTTTTTAAAATTTTTTATATATACATGAAACAACTTGTATAAAGGGAAAGTGGCTTTTGTAGGTTTTAAGGCATATACGTGAATAACGGATGGAAATGCAGAGCATGTGATGAGGAGTTGTGGGACATGATTTCGCTGTGGTTGTGGAGATGATGATGTGATTGGAACTGTGTATATGATAGCTTAAGATTTAAGTGTTTATTAGGATGTGAATAATATAATGAGATGATTTATTTATTTAACATATTCATGCAAATACATCTGGAGGATTTATTGCTTTAAAGCAATTTCATCCAACTAACTAGAGTATTACATAATAGTATTGATATCCATACACGTCTTTAACATAATGTATGAGTACAATAAATCTCATAGAAAATAGGGTTAGGATGACAATTGCATGGGAGTTAAGTGAAAAACTAACACGATAAAAAATCACGGAATCTAGATTCATTGTTGAATCTAGAACCAGGCAAAAATTATGTTATAAATCAAATCAAATAGAACTTGAAGTAAAAGCATGTTATATATTATGATATTTCAACAAAAATAAGGACTAAAAACAGTTCAACGTAATTTCCATTTTTGATTAGTTACAGTTACAGTACAGCTGAATTTTCGATTGAAAATTCAATAATTAACTAAAATAAAGAAAATACTTAATAATTTATTCCATTATTTTTTTTTCATAGACTGATTTCACTTCTTCAGCATTTTAAAAATTATGTGATATACTCGTACATAAACTATTCAATGACGCTAATTCTTTTTTCTTTGAAGCACTTTTCCACTTATAGATCAATTGTAAAATGTTTAAGGTTTCATTCAACTGGAACCTTAAATTGTATAAATTTTATTGTATTTATTTGATTAACTCTCTTAATTTATAATTTAACTTTTGACTTTTACAGTGATGGCACAAATCATCATACTGTGGGTGAATTGCATTTAATTATAAAAAATGCTATTTGAGATAAGTGAAATCGGTCAGTGATTAAGGTTTTTAACTAATTTAGTTTACACAAGTAATACAGTTTTACAATTTTACCTAATATTGTTATTTATGCTTGTCACAAAATACCCAAATAAACGTTTGTACCTATCTCATAACATAATAAATTTCAGTAACTAAACTCGTAAATAATGAAGAATGAAATTTATAACGTAACAAATTACACAATAGAAAATTATGATAATTCAAAGATGTGTTTCCTTAACAGTACTATCAAACTAATCAATTTGTTATTTCACGTCACACTTATATTACTCGTACATTAATTCTCACTACACGTGGTTCTACCTCGTTTTCTGAGTCTCTCTTCAGGAGGAATCCAGTTTAAAGATAGCCTGAAGATAATAGGTGTGGAGCGAGGATTAATGTTATTAGTTGAATAACAAAATAATTTATTGTTAAATATTCTAATATGGAGGTCCACAAAGTTGATGCTGAAATCTTTGATAAAGTTTTATCAAACTATTCGTGTTATAGTATTATATCTTGAAATATATTTAGTTCACTGTTTGGAGTCATGTAAATTGGTTCTTTAGTTTGATAAAACTAATTTAATACTGTTTTCTTTGTATTTGTCACTATTTTATAACTTGAGTTCATTACTAGTTTCAATGACCTCTGTCTTCTTCGTCAGTTTCTCAACAGTGTCATATACTAAGAAAGTAGTTTTTTAAATTAATTTTATTAAAATAAATATACTTTGTCATAGAATATTTTGTACTGAATTTCATCCAGTTTAGAACGAGCGGTTTTTTAAGTCGATTGCTATTTCTTTTTATTATGACGAGGGGAATAGTTGAGAATATGTGAATTCTCCCACTATGGAGTTTGTGAGATCCATCAGTAATGTTGAGAGTTCTCTTTCCAAGGCTGGGAAGAGTTCCTTACTGAATGTATCGAAGTTTTGATTGATCACATTGTTGATTACATCACCTGTAAGAAAAAAATTATAGATAATTATTGCGAATATTGTGTAACTGCAAGTCTGGTTTCGTTGAAATTTTTAATTAACATATCATCACGTTATTTCCCTGTCGTGGTAGGTAGAGGACAAAGTGTCAAACTTTCTTATATCAATACACATCCTTTACCTCTTCCACATTTATACACCTTCATGTAATATTTTGAAAAAATAGTAACACTCAGTCTAGGACAGTTAGTTCAGGCATTCTTCAGAAATTTCTGTCTATCTCCAGAAGTTTAAATCCAAATTATACAGTTTAAAGTTAATAAAGACCATGATTGCATTTTGCCATTTGCTATTCCAATGTTGTGTATACAGGTTTACCGGAGGTCCAGTTATGTAGGCTACAAAGACATTTCAAGTCCAACGCTAAGTTAATTATTGGTACGTACTAATAAAATCAGTCATGTGACACCACTTCTAGAAAAAATCCACTGGTTGAATTGCGAGGAGAGAATTATTTATATGTAAGTTGTACCTCATGGTCTTTAATGACTACAGAGGAATAGAGCCTGATTTCGTATCTGAGCTCTGTTTTTGTGATGCCTTTCATGAACTTCTAGATTGAGCACTGAGATTCTCTATCTCAGCAATGAGCCACTCAGTCAAACAGAACCTTTGTATATTTTTTTTTATAAAATTTGAATGATTTTGCCCATTAAAATGATATATATTAAAATTTTATTTAATAATTGACACAATATAAAACGCAATACAATATAAAGTATAAACATTAATATGATTCATATAAAATTATACTTAAAAGAAGCACACACATACCACCACATAGACAAGCACACAGCAGGCCAAGACCCAGGGTTGTATCTTACGCATGGAAGGACTCTCAAAAACAACATATACACAACAGTTCAGAAAAAACGTAAACAAATATTCATTCCCATGAAACATATTAATCAAATCGTAACTGAGTCTCGTAGTCAAGGATTCCCTCGCCATTCCAACGACAATTCAGTTGAAAAGCGAGTCTTTTTCCTTTCTCCTCTTTTCAGTGAGTGAGCCACTATACACCAGCAAATTCACCAGCTACACTGCTCTACTGTATCTGATGGCACACCAAAGTAAGACGATCGGAGCACAATGGCATGTTTTTTTCCTTTTTATTTAAATAAAAGATATGGCCGAAGTTTTAGGTATTCTCGAATATTAGGCGGGAAAAATGCCTGTGCCATTCGAGGGAACTAAAACAGCGCGAGGCTCGAACTATATACCTTCTGCATGGAAGTAGAGTGGGTTACCGTGCAACCATGCACCTCAAAAATATAATTAACTATAGTTCGGAAATTCTAGGATGAGTCCTGTGACAGCTCACAAATTTGCCCCAATACAACCTTATGTAATGTATTTACCTAAATAACTTGCTATTTATTAGAATTGAGACTTATATTAAAGTTGATAAAATTACTGAACATCGTTACAAGGTTGTATTGAGGCAAATTTGTGAGCTGTCACAGGACTCATCCTAGATTTTCCGAACTATACATGGAGTGGAACAAACTTAAGAATATCTGAATATTTAACACCACAGTTATTTATTTTATGAAAAAATAACAGATTAGATACAACTTATCTTCTGGGCAATTTCGCAAGACACCATTCCACCTCAAGGGTATAGTAATTTAAGTTCTTTATAGGGATCAATAATCTATAATTAATGTGTTGCAAGAATTTATGTTAAACCTACTCAATTAGATACAAATTACATGGTTGTAAGGAGGCTAAATTGTAGAGTTATACTAAGGTTGACTTCTCACAAGTGATATGAACAATGTTTTTGATTTAATGTGTCAACGTTTTATAGTAGGGTTTTTTGTGTTGCTGGAACAGATCAATGAAACAGTCTGATTATAAAGCAACATACTGTGAATAACCTGGAATCATTCAGAAGAAATTCAAAAGTGTTTATTTTATTATAATCTTATTATTAGTGAACATTGTTATACGTGGTACACCTGATAAGCTAATGTTATACAGTTATTTCTTCCAACCTAGGAGCATTTCACTTGAGCAGTTCATTTAAATTTTTATCAAGGCGACCTTGGAGTGATTCACCGTTATTAAATGGCAACTAAGAACAAATCATCATTATCAAAGATACATAGATACACTCACGCAATCTCCCTTTCGAGGTAGGCAGAGAGGACCGAACGTCATACTTTTCTCATTCTACACACATCCTTAGACTATTAAAAACTTAACCAGACGAATTTTGATTATTCTCAGTATTGACTGCATTAATTGAGGTACCACATTATGATCTATGGGAGTGAAATGTCCAGAAACCGCTGGCACTAGAACCCGGGGCACCACAGTGCTAAGCATGCTAACCACTGGTCCATGTTGCCGAGGTTTTTCTTTATCCTTCCATAGAAGACGTCGTAATTTGTCATTACTGTCTAAATTTAAAAGGGACATTGCGTGATGGTAAATTCTCCGACGTACGCGGAAATCGGCAAACAGAATATTAGCGTGAAACAGATTATAATATATGTAACTAATTTAATTTATAATATATGTAACTAACATATTATAATATATGTAACTAATTTAATTTATTTAAATTTATCATGAATATTTTTCTAAACTCAATTGCGACATTTTGTAAAACTCATAAAACAAGATAAATCTTGTTAACTTGGCAGCATAACATGTTAACAAATACATTAAGTAGAAAGGACAAAGCGCAAGATTTTCCTCTCCCTACATACATCCTTCACTTCTTCTACACTCAAACATCTTCTCACACACCTATGATTTCTCTGACATTCTGCATTTCCTTTCATAATATCATTTAGTTGATCCAAACGATACTTTCCTTAGTCTACCTCTACCACGCTTTTCATTCAAATTTGCACATTGTGTTTGTTTTGTTAGTTATTCCTCAGTAATTCGTTCTACATGTCCAAACCATTTCATAATGCTCTTCTTTGTCTTACATAATTCTTCAATCTTAAGTTGTCACCCCGTGTATTCTTCTCAGTTCAAGCATTTTTCCAGTATTTATTCAGCCCCTTTAAATCTTACTCCATGTACACGTTTCACTCCCATATATCAAAGATGGTACTAAAATACTATTGTCCAAATTTTAATAATGCCCGTTTCGTGTATATCTCTTTTAAAGCCCCATTGATTAAGTGCTTTGTATTCTATCATTCCTTGATGCCCGATACCCCTCTCTCTTCCATCATCTGAGAAACACTACCCTTTTTATTTTTATTTGTTTTATTTATTTTACACATGACAAGAAATATACATAATTTGCGAAAAAACAACAGGTAATTTAATTTGGACACATAATTTTAATGGATCTGGGTTTGTTGCCTTTCATTTGTCGTGGACTTATAGCATGAAAAATAAATCGATAAGTAATTCTTTCCTATTTTTGATTATATAAAACCCCGTTACACATTCTCATCAACATGACAAAGTGATACTTTCTTAATAACATATGTATACATCACGCGAAATCAAACTCCTCACACTTCATCACTCCAGACAGACCAAAACGTTTATCCCACAATATACCGCACATAATCATAAAAAAACAACAAAAAATACCACACTCAAGAGCTTACACAAACCTTTGCTACAAATCATTTCTCTTGCAAGCTCAAATACTCAAACTCCTGTCGCAATAACAACCACGCTCCGATCGACTGCCTTAATTATTTTTCTCCCTTTGCTTTTATTGAATTCGGCACCCCATTGTATGTCATGGGAGCTAAATAGGCATATTGCCTTTGGGCAAAAGATGTTTTAACCCTAATAGCAGAATGACTCAACTTGCTCCAATGTTTCATTGTTCACCTTTTTACTTTTCTTTTCTATTACCGTAACTTTGGATTTCGTAATATTATCACATCTTTGTCTTTGTGTCTCTCATACAATTTACTCATCAAACTCTAAATCATTGTAACGATTCATAGACCAATTATAGTAAATGATATAATACACAAAGACCATGATTAATGTATTTATAACCTTCATTTCCTCTCGATGTCGAAACAAATATCTTCCGATTTGGTATGAGCGGGAAAAATACAAACGCACAGTTACAAAACACGAACGCTACCGAACAATACCAGAGCGACCTTCGTGTTTAGCAACAATGGTCGACGTAAAAAGTGTAACCGAGGACGTCTCAGGATGGCAGAAGACGTAAATAATCAAATGTTATATAATATATAAATTAATTTAATTTTCTTTTAACGTAAACATGAATGTAATTAATTTTAAATGCTTTTAATGTTTTACTCTTAGATATAAATTTTACTCAAAGACTTGCTCGCATTTATACAAGCAATTGCTTTAAGCGTCGGATTTTTCATAAAATTCTTGTTTCATTTATATATTATTTATAGTTGTCATTAAAACTGTGTAAGTTTACGATATTGTAATTTGTTTAGTCAAATACTGTTAGATATTGTAATTTATATATATGATAAAGTGGAATAAAGAATGTTTGTCTTAACAAATTACAAAATTCTTGTTATTGATAAATATAAGAATGTGGGAATCCCCTTTTAATCGAGTCTCAAACAAATGAATAAAAAATTCCCTACCGCATGATGACCGAGACTGCTATATTATCCCAAATATTTCATTTCATCTCTTTTACACAATATTTTTAATGAACTCGTTTAACAGGCAGCAATATGTTCAAACGACCGACGTGCTGTTAGTTTTTGGCAGTTGCTTTTTACGTTGTATTTTTAGCTTCATTTTTCCTATTCTTCCTATTACTATACTGAAAATCGAGGAACTCTAAAGAATCAAATCAATCAAGGAATTCGCGGAAGCTACGCTTCCAATTTCAAGGTATTGTGGGGAATGCTGCAGACGCTACAAAATATTGGTTTTACTGAAAACAACGGCGATCGCAGAAACAAGACCTATTGAATACATATTCTACAAGAAAGACATTCCAAGAACCTTAGAAAGGACATATTGAATCAATTGATAAAATTGATG
Organism: Odontocerum albicorne; assembly: GCA_949825065.1. Lineage (NCBI taxonomy): Eukaryota > Metazoa > Arthropoda > Insecta > Trichoptera > Odontoceridae > Odontocerum > Odontocerum albicorne. The sequence continues at coordinate 14,712,743 of OX463860.1, read as the reverse complement.
TAGTTAGCAAGATTGCCATTTGTTAAGAAGTAACAATAACTTCCCAAATATTCGGCTCGTGCAAGTTTTCTTACCGGATGGAGATCCTTTTTTAATATTTTTTGGGTACCATCAAGAATTGAACCCGGATCCCTAGGGTGGAAGTCAAGCTTCTTAGCAACAAATCTACGGAGGTTCGGCTATATTTTGAAGTTACATAGTAACTTGTTGCTGAAATAGAGTGTCCCAAAATAATGTACTTATACGTGTATACACCTTGAATGATTATAAATTCAGCATTTTTAAAAGCATATCAAAGATTTGAACTTCAAATTAGAAAAGATAAACGTAGATATTTTTTAATTATCGCAAGTGTCCAAAAGTTATATCAGTATTCACGCACCGCTATCGAGTGTAAAATCACGATTAATTTGGTTTGGTATTTAGGCACACTCTCTTTCAATAGCTGCTCTCAATTCATTAACTGTTGCCGGTTCAATGCTATAAACTTTATTTTTGACGAGTCTCCATATAACAGCTCATTATCGTTAGGTCTGGGGAGTGCAATGAGTATTCAATACTACCTTTACGTCGAATCCATCTGTTCGGGAAATTTTCATCAAGATAGGTCACATCACGATGGTTGTAAGAAGGTGCACCATATTGCTGGAATGAAAAGTCTTCCTTCTCCTTAACTTTTCACTAATATCAGGTATGACAAATTCCTACAGCAAGTTCAAGTAAACGGCTCGGTGAAAAAGTGTGCATACATTTTTTTGGGACAGGTGATTTACAATAAGGACACGCATTATTAACTCTACAAGAAATCGACCATGACTAAACCAACATTAATTTTCTGATGACAAGTGGTAAACTTCATCATGAATTTATAACACATCATCTACAGGACATGACGAGGCATAATAAAATTGTATATTGTTCTAAATAACCGTTCAGGACCTTGGCACCAGTACAATACACCCATACCTCGCTTTACACAAGAGATAAGTTCTTGAAAAGTTGTCCATAAATCGAAATTCCGTGTATCAAATTAATTAAAAAAATTATAAAATATTAGATAATATTTAATGTATTCTGATATATCGTTTAAAAACAATTATTTAAAATAGGCTTTGTAAAAAGTCTTATCTTATCTGACGAAGGATCACCCCGATGACTTGGAAAGTACATTTCAAAGATTGCAGGATTACTTTTTTTTAATATGGACGCAAATAGATTATTATTATATGGAAAAAAAAAATCTCGTTTTGACTCGCTGAAACAACGTGTATCGAACTTTTTCAGCATAGCAATTTTTTTTTCAATTTCGTTATAATAAAATTACGTTTAAACCGAGTCTCTAAATCCTCATCTATCTGCTGATGAAAATATGTGCAGGTGAAAAGTGTGACAGTTGTCGATATTGTGATTTTTTAAATTTATTTATTAGCTAAATAAATTTTGACATTTAGAATAATACGGGATTGCTACTAAGATTGAAAAAAAATATATCGATTGAAATTGTTCAAGAATATCCACACCGAAGTATGATATACTCTTATATACCCTTTGGACTTCACAGTTGAAATGTCAATCATATCGTTGACATATATAAACATCCTTGATTGAAGTTTATTCTCTAAATGGCGCTTTATAAAATGATAAGTGAGATTTTAAAACGTGCCACATAATTGGGTACAGTATTGCGATGTATAACTTTTTCATTTCATTTCAACTGTCAAATGATCTTTTTAATACAAAAGATTAAAAACCAACAACAAATAAAATTTAACATTGACATATAACATAACTTGTGTTATAATATAGAAAATGAAAAATAGAACAAGACAATCCCAACACTAAAAAAAAAAAACAAACCCATACAATTCTATTGAAATACTAGCTGACAATCTTAATTGGTGTTCTAATGATGACCTCTGTAGCATAGTTGATAAGAAACCTGTCTCCCAGCCCGGAGGTTGCGGGTTCAAATCCCGCAGGAACCCAGATTTTTCGAAAAAAGGTTTTCAGTCTGGATTTCACTTAAGGCCTCTTTAACATCTTTCTGATTGGTTGGAAGAGATTGCCACACGACAATAACTCCGCCATGTTCTACGTATACAATACAACATTTTTCTTCCATCTGCTAAGATTGTAAGACTGATCACTTCCAACAATAGATCATAGTCGAACTCAAGTAAAGCGATCGGCTGTTAAAAATTATATGTCATTTTCGTTGTAAAAGAACAGCCTAGCGGATTTGTTGCCATGCGGCCATATCTTCCAACCTACCAGAAAAATGTTAAAGACACCTTGAGCGAAAACCAGCTGGAATCCTTTTTTTAAATCAGGTTCCGACGAAAATCGAATCCGCAGTCTTCGGGCTGCAAAACAGATATCCTTAGGATCAAATTTTCGTTGCTTACTTCATTCCTGACGTGTATATTTTTATGATGAACGGAGGGGAGTCGTCATAAGCTATCATGGAAGTCACGATACTTAGTCATGAGCTACACGAAGGGGGTGGAAACTGCTGATTAGTTTATGATTTGCATATATTGTAGATTCTCAAAAATCGTCATTGTGTGAAACTAGTAAAATGTTAAGGATGTTAATACTGTCAAACAATTTTTTTTAACAAAGCATATCGAGTAAGTTAAACATTCAACACTCGCTTATTTTACGCACGTGTCAAATACAAAGTATGTATTTAGTCCGATATTCATATGCGTTGGACTTACCAAATGAGAGATGCAACTAGACTACCATTGACAACTGCCCTTCGAGCCGTGGAGTGTAGGGATGGAGGGGAGTCGTCAGAGACTATTATGGGAGTTACGATGCTCAGTCTGAGCTACACGACAGAATGGTGATGACAACGTTTTTTAGAGATGTTGCGGAGATAAGGCGTGAATAATATTTTATTTATAGTACAGGCATTAACATTGTGGAGGTTTAAAGACATTGTAATTTGTTTTTATCAAAGACAGTTTATTCCACTTTTTGAAATGGTATAACCCTACTGGTTTCAAGGCTTTCATCTCATCATCAGGGAGCACAAATAATACTAAATTTTGTTCGAACTGTTACCAACATACACGCTTCTAACGGTAAACATTCGGGTTGGGGACTGTGGGTGGAGGGAGGGAGGAGACAACCTCAGCGAGCAGCGGCGAGATTCTTGGAATATATGTTAGTTGCAATGAAAAACGGGGCCTATTATTGAGTTCGGGCAATTAAGACATCTTTCCTACGTCGACCTGAGCTTCGATAAACTTTGTCATAATTTCGGCAATCGAATTTATGAATATGATTGACTTATATGATTATTGAAATAAATGCTTACCAAGAAGTCCTTCACCTCCAAACAAGTTGAAAAGATGTATGCTGCCTTTCCCAACCTGAATCTTCAAGTCGATGCTTTTCACTTTCACGTACTGTTTTCCGTCGTCCTTTGCCACCAGTTCGGTATCCATTCTGCAGAATCCAATGCAGTTTGCTGTAAACAACATATATTCGAACTGAATCAAGAACGATATAAAAAAGTACATAAAACAAACTTAAACGAGGGTGCATCAAGATAGGGGGTAGGTACCATGTAATAATAATCAAAGTTAAACGAGGGTACATAAAGATAGGGGGTAGGTACCATGTAATAATAATAATAAAAGTTAAACGAGGTTGCATCAAGATAGGGGATAAGTAAGTACCATGTAATAATAATAAAAGTTAAACGAGGGTGGATCAAGATAGGGGGTAAGTAAGTACCATGTAATAATAATAAAAGTTAAACGAGGATGCATAAAGATAAGGGATAGGTACCATGTAATAATAATAAAAGTTAAACGAGGGTGCATCAAGATAGGGGGTAAGTAAGTACCATGTAATAATAATAAAAGTTAAACGAGGGTACATCAAGATAGGGGGTAAGTACTCGTAAGTACCATGTAATAATAATAAAAGTTAAACGAGGGTGCATCAAGATAGGGGGTAAGTACCATGTAATAATAATAAAAGTTAAACGAGGGTGCATCAAGATAGGGGGTAAGTACCATGTAATAATAGGACATTATAATTTATTTAGTTCAACACTGTTTATTCCACTTTATAAAGTGGAATGACATTGTGACACGGACATACTTTACCTATCACTTTAGTTTTATCTATTTAAAAAAAAACTTGTCGGTGCGCTCCGATCATTCCACTTCGGTGAACCACTAGATCCAGTACAGTGGTGTGGCCGGTGAATTTGCTGGTGTGCAGCGGCTCATTCACTCCAACAAACAAAAATTCCACGGTACAGCTTTGTTCTTCAACTGAATTGTCGTTGGAGTAGTGATGGAATCCTCAACGACGAGATCGAGCAACGACGACGACGTAAGTTAATAAGTTGAGCTAGTTAGGAAGCGCTCTTGAGGTGATCTTATTGATTGGGAAACAACGTTTTATCAAATTATCGTTATAAATAGAAAAGAAAAAAATCGTCTACAAATTGTCTATCTAAGAAAACTCCATCTAAAAATTATCTATCTATTTTTTGCATTTAAAGTGATAACACAAATCATTCTAGTGTGTACATATATGTTAAAAAAACTCTCGTTTATGTTTGCTACACCAATGATTAAATACTTTCTTGAACGAATGAATCAAGTTTATATTTATGACGCAAGTAACAAGAATGACTTGAATGTTTAAACTAAGTTCAAGTTCAAATCTAGTTACAAAATATCACTGTTGTTCATTGGCAAATATTAGCGGGCGTACTCGTGTATCGAACTGTGCAAATATATTTCTAAGTTCTCTTTAACAGGATTGATATTTATGTTGTAGTTGCAATGATTTGTAGATCAATAAAATAAAATTTTATCGAGTATGATAACGTAACAATAAAAAATTCCCGGGACTAACCATCAGATGGCACCTCTAATAACAAATCAATACTATTCTCAGTTAGTACCAACCTTTAGAAGTTACGTGTCAAACTTTCATGACACCCCGATATTGTGTCGTTGAGGGTCAGTGGTTTTAGTGACGCTACTTTTGCTATTTTCAAAACAATGGAAAAAACCGAATTTCGTGTGTTGATAAAACATTGCTTTTTAATGGTAAAAAATACCGTTCAAACTCAGCGATGGCTTGAAAAGTGTTATATCCGGGCTCAACTCTGTCGAAAACAACCATTTGTCGGTGGTATGCTGATTTCAAACGCGGTCGTACATACACAAATGATGCTGAACACTCTGGTCGTCCAAATGAGGCTGTTACACCAGAAAGCATAAAAAAACCCTCAAAATCGTGATGGAAAATCGTAAAGTAAAGTTGCGTGAGATAGCTGACATCCTGAAGATATCATTTGGTAGTGTTTACACTATTTTGCATGCACATTTGGTATCGCTCTTGAAGGAGACTATGTTGATGAATAAAAAAGAATTTTGGCAAACAAATGTTGTTTTAGTAGTTAGTCCCTCGACTTATTGATCGATGTGTGTCTGTTCGCTAGGAGATTCACTCGGTGACTAATCATCATGCAACGTGGCGCGAAGCGTGCAGTGTGGCCACTGTGATAGTATGCGGTGCGTTGGTTATGTCAGTGATAGAATATTATATAAGTTAGATCAATGATGATTTTCAATACCGACTATTTCGTTTTAACAGGATCTTCAGAAAGGAGGTCTATACAACAAACTATGTATTTTTTGACACCTTGCATAGTTACACAGATTAGGGTATGACATTCACATTTTCAGCTGTTCGATAGGGATATTTATTGAGCTTTCCAAACTGGTGTTATTATAGCCTCTTCAGTTTTGTAGCTTTGGTGTTTTAGGAATGTTAGGTTTGAGTTTGGATGTCTGTTGTTTCAGTTTTGTGGCTTTGGTGTTTTAGGAATGTTAGGTTTGAGTTTGGATGTTTGTTGTTTCAATTTTGTGGCTTTGATGTTTTAGGAATGTTAGGTTTGAGTTTGGATGTTTCAATTTTGTGGCTTTGGTGTTTTAGGAATGTTAGGTTTGAGTTTGGATGTCTGTTGTTTCAGTTTTGTGGCTTTGGTGTTTTAGGAATGTTAGGTTTGAGTTTGGATGTTTGTTGTTTCAATTTTGTGGCTTTGATGTTTTAGGAATGTTAGGTTTGAGTTTGGATGTTTCAATTTTGTGGCTTTGGTGTTTTAGGAATGTTGTTTGAGTTTGGATGTCTGTCGTTTCAGTTTTCTTTATGACTTTTTCTAAGTTTATGTTTTCTTTTCATTTCTATATTTTATGATTAATGGAAGTTAAATATTTTCTTTTTGATCCTTTTTGTGCCCACAGTACACTTTTCAAAGGGATTTAGTCTGGTTTTCACTTAACGTGTCTTCAAGATATAATATTTCTGGTTGTTTGAAAAAATACCACATGGCAATAATAAGCCTGCTAGGTTGTACTGTATACAACAAAAATGTAGTAAAATACAACAATTCTCGCACACGGACTCGAATTCATCGATAACATGGTTAAATTAACACTTCTTTTTTAAACTTTAAAAAATAACGAATTTTATCTATTTCGAAGGTTTAAAGATTCCTCCGTAACCTAGTTACTAAGACGCTTTTCTTTTAAGACCTCTTTACATATTTCTGGATGGCTGGAAGATATTACCACACGGAAGTAATTTCGCCAAATTATATTGTAAATAACGAAAACGTATTTTTACCGACAGCGTCTACTGTTTTACTAGATCTATTCAATGAAATATTCTGAGAGTGAAACTTTCAGAGAAATGTCATTAACACGCCCTTGAGGTGATTCATAGGCACTTAACGCCCTTGGGGTGATTCATAGACACTTAACGCCCTTGGAGTGATTCATTGGCACTTAACGACGCTGAAGATAAAATTTTCATGTTTCGATTTCGAATGTAAATATATTTTTCACACCTATCGTTGTACAAAGTGCAAAGTGTGATTTATATTTTTAGGGAAATACATATATTTTTTCTTTCCTCTAAATCAATTAATTTATTATTATATTACCATAATATATTTAATCTCAATCTATTTAAGTTTTCCGTTTAAAAAAGATAAAACTGTTTGATACTCCAAATGAATGGCGTTTTGGTAACGAGGTACTATATATGTCATCGATTGCTTGTTTGTCGAGAGAGCCAAATGAGGTTTTGCAACACTTGTATTCCTGAAGTGCGGACCTCAGGTAAATTTCAAAGGTGAGCTTTGAATACATAAATGATTTATTATGATTCTAGTGATTGATGACATATACCTCTTTACCAAAACGCCATTCAAATTATACGGAGATATTTTTCCCAAGTGGTTGCGGACATCAGGGAAATCGAACAAAGCACATAAAATAAAACAATACTTACTAAAGTTTCCAACAACTTTCCCAGACCCAGATACTGGGAAGAGAAGAATTCTTCCATCGATGCCATACTTTCCATCGATATAGAGATGCTTCAGAAGTATGTCGAAGTTGATGCGTCCAGCATCAAAGTCAATACTGTAAAGATTATAAAAATTGGTTGAAAATATGGATCAAGGTTGTGCACCAAAATATGAACCATCACGATGTTTTTCTACAGAAATAGCAAAGCAGAAAACACAAAAAAACTATTAATATTTTCTCGTACATCACTTACAGCAAATGTTACCTCAAATCCTGCTCCAAAAATTGTATTCAGCAACTATTTAGTACCCATACCCTTCTTCCCTCAGATGTTCATTAAACTTGTGCAGAGCTTAAGTCTCCCGATTAATTTTTATCCGAGCCGATCTGTCTCTCAGTTCGTTTGATCTCATCATCACCCACGTTGCAGTGGGGGGCAAAATAAATCCCCATCCAGTAGTGCGACCAATGTACGAGTATGTTAGAATATCGAAATCTTCTTAAATGTTTATAAGTGCTAAATCACATAGAAACAAAGAAGGAACCGCCCAAAGGGACTCCTATACCGAAGGCGACACACTTCAGTTTGACTTGTTAAGCTACTTCTGAAATGTTAGCTACTTCGATCTAGACACCACAAGATAGACGTAGCTAAGTGTTCCGAAAATGAACCGATCTAAGTCTGGCAAGAGATTCTTTCGGAAATTGTTGATTCAATTATCACCACAGTATCACAAAATGTGAGATCCAGATAGCCACAAAAATTACAACGGGGCGAATGAACAAGATAAAATGTTTGACATTATAGCTACCATAGCCAGAGGAGAAGTAGGGTTCTATAGCTTGTAAATACCCACGGGATGCCGAGGTGTACCCTGACATAAAGAAAAAAAGTCTGTCTTTGCACAGGGGTCGATGACCATCACTGTTCCCAAGTTGATAATTAAGCCTCAAGGCAGGCTTAAATAATCGCAAAAGGGGTCATCCCTGGTAAGAGGTGAAGGTGGAGGTCACCTATCCTCATGAGTTGACACTTGCCGAGATGGATAATTAAGGTGTGATTCTGGATCTCCAAATTCAAAAGAGCGAGCTCCGTTAACACCGAGAATGCTTCGGCGTTGCATGTTCTATAAACCTTGTCGGTAGCCAATAGCGCCCACTATCGACCATCGTTTTGATAACTGAGAGCCAACTTTTGTAGGTCCAACAACTTATCACACAATGCCTAAAAATACCACATTATAATATACATAGTTGGCTTGTTGGGAACGGTAAGCCTCACTAAGGTTTCAGTCAGAAACGTTTTCCTCACATTCAGCAGAAGGATCATTACTAGGTCAAGGTCGATCGTTATTCCAAGATTTGTTCCTAAAATCTTGCTGAATGTTGTCCAAAAGTCACTGATTCGATATACCACTTGGCCTTCTTCCATGTTGCTGGTTTTGTATAATGAATTAAGTTGACTATCAACTGAGCTCTGCTTACATGGTAACATATATACTTGTCAACTTTATATCTCTTGTAATGATTTTCTCGTCAATTTTCAAGTTGATTCGTTAGATATATTAAGGAAACTCGACGATGTCACGCATTTCTATTTTAATTGGTACATATTATGAAATGAAAAAAAATCACAATTCATAATTTTGTTTCTCTAAATCAAGAAACCAGACTTTTGAACACATGTAGCTTGATAAGCATGTCTGAAGAATTCAGAAAACATGACTACCAAAAGATAAGATTAAGAATTGTAGATTTGACTGAGAGAGTTGCAAATTTTCAGGTTGACTCAGAAAATGCTGGAATGATGCTCAAAAACAGGGAAAAGTGTAGGAAAACTCGTAGCAAGATGGCCCAATGACACCAGAAAAGTGACAGGAAACAATTGGAAGTAATTTGGCTATGAAAGAAATAAGTCAAGGAAGATATTGGTGGCATATATCCTACATTACAGTTAAGCAGGCAAACATAAAAGACCATGATTTTTGGAATCTCAGGTGAATGAAGAAATATTAGTTAGTGACAAAATAAAGGATGTTAGGGAGTTTATAGGTGTTGTGAATTGGAATTCAGCTGCGCAGGACCAACGTGACTGGGAGGTGGAGAGAAAAATAGGCCGTGCTATGATTTGAACTGTAGGGCCACCAGAAAGACAGTTTGTAATGATTAATTGAACTCACTTGATATTTCTGACATCGTAGTCCGTACAGCCGTATACTTCAATGTTGTTGGCGGATATCTTGACGCCCTGACTGGCTCCAGTCGGCTCCGCTACCAACAGCTCTCCAAGGAGCAGGGGTTCTACTGGTGGAATATTCAGCTCAGGGATACCTTTAATCATGTTTGATTTATAATTATATGAAAAGGGTAACAAACAATAATGAAAGAGGTAACATGAAATGAAAAGGGTAACAAAAAAACTCAGCGTCAGACACATCTCTCACGGTATTCTTTATTCCCCTTCCGGCATTCTATACATATTCTACTATTAATTATTTCACTTTTATTCCTCAGTATATTTCATTCTTACAAGAAATAATTCACATACTTTTCTCTTATATTGTACTTTTTTTTGTTTTCTTTATCCAGACACTCACATATGTTCATATTCTAGAACTATTATTAAGTTAGCATTTTGGTGCCCATTTGTTCAATACGTTCAAACTAAACCCACGTCATATTTTTCACTCTACTTAACTCATTTGTCTTTAATTCACATTCATTCATAAAAAACTACATTTTTCATAATAACTACATCCACAATAACAAAATCCACAATACTTCCACATTTGTCACAATAACTACATCTACAATAACATTTTTATTATAATAACTACATTTTTCATAACAACATTTTTTTTCAAAATAACTACATTATTAGTCATATATAGATACGCAATATATTCCCCTAATTATATATTATAAATTGTAGTTGTATTAACTATGCACTTCGTCGTTAAAGTTCGTACTTTCGAATCCCCCTTGCAGAAATATTCCATTTACATCCATTGTAATTTATAGAACATGCATTTGGCATAATATTGTATTTTCTATGTACGTTCAATAGAACATCTATATATTATATGTACAATATATTCAATAGAACATCTATATATTATATGTACAATATATTCAATAGAACATCTATATATTATATGTACAATATATTCAATAGAACATCTATATATTATATGTACAATATATTCAATAGAACATCTATATATTATATGTACAATATATTCAATAGAACATCTATATATTATATGTACAATATATTCAATAGAACATCTATATATTATATGTACATTTTAAAAACGCAGACAATATTGAAATTCTGGTGGATTATCTACACTGGCCAAGACATATCTACAGACATCCAAGAAATATTCTCTTTAGGGAGCTGACGGTGGGCAGAAGATATGAGGACGTACTGATTATTATTTATTCATTTAACACTTTATTGTATAAACATTTGGTGGTATTATTGTCTAGTGGCAATGTCTTCCAGCGAACCAGCCAAAAGAGTTAATAAAATCATTTACAAAGTTTAAAAAAATATTCAAATTATTAGCAATTTATACAAACTTCATGAACAATAATATAACTATAGTTCGGAAATTCTAGGATGAGTCCTGTGACAGCTCACAAATTTGTCCCAATATACAACCTTGTAACGATGTTCAGTAATTTTAATTATTTTATCAACTTTAATATAAACCTCAATTCTAATAAATAGCAAGTTATTTAGGTAAATACATTACGTAAGGTTGTATTGGGGCCAATTTGTGAGCTGTCACAGGACTCATCCTAGAATTTCCGAAGTACAATATAACAACAATTTTCTGAGGAAAACAAACACATTTATTTAAAAAAAATACAGTCCAAGCCTTAAGATACAAGATATTTAAAAAAAATACAGCCCAAATCTTAAGATATTTAAAAAAAATACAGTCCAAGTCTCAAGATATTTAAAAAAATACAGTCCAAGTCTCAAGATATAAGATATTTACAAAAAATACAGTCCAAGTCTCAAAAATAGATATCCTTATCTGTTAAGGCTTATTGCCTTTGTGTTCAAGTACAAAATTTGTGCGGCCAAGTACACATGAATCCACAAGGTTTTAAGTTTTTGCTGGGGAGATCGCGGATTTTTAATTTTATTTAATTAACTTGAGGAACAGTGTGCAACAAGATATGTCTTTTACAGATTGGCTAACATAACATAGTCACGATAGTACGATTTTACATAACATAGTACGATTTTCTACACTTTTAATGAAGGAATAAAGTTATTATGGATAAACATACCTTTTGCTAAATATGGCTTCAAACCTAAAACTGATTTCCTGAAACATTTCTGGACGGCTGGGTCAGTTTTCTTGCAGATGTGCAGAAAATCAGCTGAAAAGAAGAAAATAAATCAAATTAAATAGTACATTTTAAGTTTTTCAATCAGAATTTTCAATACCAGGACTCATACCGTTGGTTCAACTACCCATGGCATCTAAAAAAACGGTTTCAGTCAGATAAAAGAGTTAAGGTATGGTTACAATAGTCACACCCGCTAGACGTGTTCAAGTGTTCTCAAGTCTTCCTGTCGCGAGTTCAGAGTCTATCTGTGCTATAGTGGTTTTAAACACAAGGGATCTATTAATGGGACCGAAGACAATACTGTTTCCCTGCAGCATCAATCAATATGTCCGGATCACTCATTCGAATCTGTTGAAAAGTACCATATAATTGATTGAATGAATCTATAGTACAACTATAACGTGCCTGTTGGGATAAGGCAATAATGCAGCGCATTTTTGTGATTGAAATATGACAGATTACTGTTTACAGATTATGTTTATATCGGTCTGAAATACGTGTATGGTGTAATGATGAGCTTAATATTAGCATATATATTTTTTAAATACTAATATGGAACTCAGTGGTCTAGACGGTAAGACGCTTGTCTTTCAGCCCGGAGTGTTCGATTCCCGTTTGAACACAGATTTTTTAAAAAAGGATTCCAGTCTGGTTTTTGCATAAATCCCATTTAACATCTTCCTGGTTGGTTATAAGAGATTGCCACATGGCAATACACCCGCCAAGTTGTACTGTATTCAACGAAAGTATAACACAATACGATACAATAGAAAAATGTTAAATTTCTCATAATTAAAAAAAAAAATAGTCTTTAACACTTTTTCATTAAAAAGTGTTAAAGACAAAAGTGTAGTAGAAACGCATTGACGTTGATTATGACATACTCGAAAAACATTAAAACTTCCTAAACATGTATGAATATTTCTTAGTAAAAGACGAAAATTTCACACTTCTCGACGAATATATGTACAAAATCACAACAGAATTATTATTTGTTCAACGTTTTTTCGTATTTTTCATCCGAAACGCCTAATTTTGCGAAATTTCATTATTTTGCGATAATATTTTCCATTTTAAATGAATTTTTTTTTTGACTAACATCAACTAGTTTTCGTATAAAAATGCTAGAATTATAATAAAACAAGGCTCAGGAGTGTAGTAGAAACGCATTGGCGTTAATTGTTATATCAAACGTGCTAACCTGCTAAATGTGTATCAACATTTCTTAGTAATATACTGAAACTTCATACTTTTCACTCGAAAAACTGCCAATGACGACCAAGTTTACGAAATATATGAACAAAATCCCTACAGAATTAATATTTGTTCAACGAGTTTTCGTATTTTTCATCCTAAACGTCTAATTTTGCGAAATTTCATTATTTTGCGTCAATATTTTCCATTTTAAATGTTTTTTTTTTACTAACATAAAACTAGTTTTCGTACAAAAATGCTAGAATTATAATAATACAAGTCTCAGGAGTGTAGTAGAAACGCATTGGCGATAATTGTTATATCAAACGTGCTAACCTGCTAAATGTGTATCAACATTTCTTAGTAATATACTTAAACTTCATACTTTTCACTCAAAAAACTGCCAATGACGACCAAGTTTACGAAATATACTATATGTACAAAATCCCTACAGAATGAATATTTGTTCGACGAGTTTTCGTATTTTTCATCCTAAACGTTTAATTTTGCGAAATTTCATTATTTTGCGTCAATATTGTCCATATTGAATGCTTTTTTTTTTGACTAGTAAAACTAATTTTCGTACAAAAATGCTAGAATTATAATAATACAAGGCTCAGGAGTGTAGAAGAAACGCATTGGCGTTAATTGTAATATCACACGTCTACGTTAATTGTAATATCACCTGCTAAATGTGTATCAACATTTCTTAGTAATATACTGAAACTTTATACTTTTCACTCGAAAAACTGACAATGACGATCAAGTTTACGAAATATATGTACAAAATCCCTACAGAATTATTATTTGTTCAACGATTTTGATATTTTTTATCCTAAACGTGTTATTTTGTGAAATTTTATTATTTTGCGTCAATATTTTCCATTTTGAATGAATTTTTTTTTTGACTGACATAAAACTAGTTTTTGTACAAAAATGCTAGAATCATAATAATAAAAGGCTCAGGAATGTAGTACGAATGCATTGGCGTTAATTGAAATGTCAAACGTCTTAACCTGCTAAATGTGTATCAACATTTCTTAGTAATATACTGAAACTTCATACTTTTCACTCAAAAAACTGCCAATGACGACCAAGTTTACGAAATATACTATATGTACAAAATCCCTACAGAATGAATATTTGTTCGACGAGTTTTCGTATTTTTCATCCTAAACGTTTAATTTTGCGAAATTTCATTATTTTGCGTCAATATTGTCCATATTGAATGCTTTTTTTTTTGACTAGTAAAACTAATTTTCGTACAAAAATGCTAGAATTATAATAATACAAGGCTCAGGAGTGTAGAAGAAACGCATTGGCGTTAATTGTAATATCACACGTCTACGTTAATTGTAATATCACCTGCTAAATGTGTATCAACATTTCTTAGTAATATACTGAAACTTTATACTTTTCACTCGAAAAACTGACAATGACGATCAAGTTTACGAAATATATGTACAAAATCCCTACAGAATTATTATTTGTTCAACGATTTTGATATTTTTTATCCTAAACGTGTTATTTTGTGAAATTTTATTATTTTGCGTCAATATTTTCCATTTTGAATGAATTTTTTTTTTTGACTAACATAAAACTAGTTTACGTACAAAAATGCTAGAATTATAATAATACAAGGCTCAGGAGTGTAGTAGAAACGCATTGGCGATAATTGTTATATCAAACGTGCTAACCTGCTAAATGTGTATCAACATTTCTTAGTAATATACTTAAACTTCATACTTTCCACTCAAAAAACTGCCAATGACGACCAAGTTTACGAAATATACTATATGTACAAAATCCCTACAGAATGAATATTTGTTCGACGAGTTTTCGTATTTTTCATCCTAAACGTTTAATTTTGCGAAATTTCATTATTTTGCGTCAATATTGTCCTTATTGAATGCTTTTTTTTTTTTGACTAGTAAAACTAGTTTTCGTACAAAAATGCTAGAATTATAATAATACAAGGCTCAGGAGTGTAGTAGAAACGCATTGGCGTTAATTGTTCTATCAAACGTGCTAACCTGCTAAATGTGTATCAACATTTCTTAGTAATATACTGAAACTTCATACTTTTCACTCGAAAAACTGCCAATGACGACCAAGTTTACGAAATATATGAACAAAACCCCTACAGAATGAATATTTGTTCGACGAGTTTTCGTATTTTTCATCCTGAACGTCTAATTTTGCGAAATTTCATTATTTTGCGTCAATATTTTCCATTTTGAATGAATTTTTTTTTTTGACTAACATCAAATTAGTTTACGTACAAAAATGCTAGAATTATAATAATACAAGGCTCAGGAGTGTAGTAGAAACGCATTGGCGATAATTGTTATATCAAACGTGCTAACCTGCTAAATGTGTATCAACATTTCTTAGTAATATACTTAAACTTCATACTTTTCACTCAAAAAACTGCCAATGACGACCAAGTTTACGAAATATACTATATGTACAAAATCCCTACAGAATGAATATTTGTTCGACGAGTTTTCGTATTTTTCATCCTAAACGTTTAATTTTGCGAAATTTCATTATTTTGCGTCAATATTGTCCTTATTGAATGCTTTTTTTTTTTTTGACTAGTAAAACTAGTTTTCGTACAAAAATGCTAGAATTATAATAATACAAGGCTCAGGAGTGTAGTAGAAACGCATTGGCGTTAATTGTTATATCAAACGTGCTAACCTGCTAAATGTGTATCAACATTTCTTAGTAATATACTGAAACTTCATACTTTTCACTCGAAAAACTGCCAATGACGACCAAGTTTACGAAATATATGAACAAAATTCCTACAGAATTATTATTTGTTCAACGATTTTGATATTTTTTATCCTAAACGTGTTATTTTGTGAAATTTTATTATTTTGCGTCAATATTTTCCATCTTGAATGAATTTTTTTTTTTGACGGACATAAAACTAGTTTTTGTACAAAAATGCTAGAATCATAATAATACAAGGCTCAGGAATGTAGTACGAATGCATTGGCGTTAATTGTAATATCAAACGTCTTAACCTGCTAAATGTGTATCAACATTTCTTAGTAATATACTGAAATTTCATACTTTTCCCTCAAAAAACTGCCAATGACGACCAAGTTTACGAAATATACTATATGTACAATATCCCTACGGAATGAATATTTGTTCGACGAGTTTTCGTATTTTTCATCCTAAACGTTTAATTTTGCGAAATTTCATTATTTTGCGTCAATATTTTCCATATTGAATGAATTTTTTTTGTTTGACTAGTAAAACTAGTTTTCGTACAAAAATGCTAGAATTATAATAATACAAGGCTCAGGAGTGTAGTAGAAACGCATTGGCGTTAATTGTAATATCAAACGTCTTAACCTGCTAAATGTGTATCAACATTTCTTAGTAATATACTGAAACTTCATACTTTTCACTCGAAAAACTGCCAATGACGACCAAGTTTACGAAATATATGAATAAAATCCCTACAGAATTAATATTTGTTCAACGAGTTTTCGTATTTTTCATCCTAAACGTCAAATTTTGCGAAATTTCATTATTTTGCGTCAATATTTTCCATTTTAAATGATTTTTTTTTACTAACATAAAACTAGTTTTTGTACAAAAATGCTAGAATTATAATAATACAAGGCTCAAGAGTGTAGTAGAAACGCATTGGCGATAATTGTTATATCAAACGTGCTAACCTGCTCAATGTGTATCAACATTTCTTAGTAATATACTTAAACTTCATACTTTTCACTCAAAAAACTGCCAATGACGACCAAGTTTACGAAATATACTATATGTACAAAATCCCTACAGAATGAATATTTGTTCGACGAGTTTTCGTATTTTTCATCCTAAACGTTTAATTTTGCGAAATTTCATTATTTTGCGTCAATATTGTCCATATTGAATGCTTTTTTTTTTTGATTAGTAAAACTAGTTTTCGTACAAAAATGCTAGAATTATAATAATACAAGGCTCAGGAGTGTAGAAGAATTGCATTGGCGTTAATTGTAATATCACACGTCTACGTTAATTGTAATATCACTTGCTAAATGTGTATAAACATTTCTTAGTGAAACTTCATACTTTTCACTCGAAAAACTGCCAATGACGACCAAGTTTACGAAATATATGACTAAACGTCTAATTTTGCGAAATTTCATTATTTTGCGGCAATATTCTCCATTTTAAATGATTTTTTTTTTACTTACAAAAACTATTTATCGGGAAAAAAAATGCTAGAATTATAATAATACAAGGCTCAGGAGTGTGGTAGAAACGCATTGGCGTTAATTGCAATATCAAACGTCCTAACCTGCTAAATGTGTATCTTAGTAATATACTGAAACATTTCTTAGTAATATACTGAAACTTCATACTTTTCACTCGAAAAACTGCCAATGACGACCAAGTTTACGAAATATATGTACAAAATCCCTACAGAATTATTATTTGGTCAACGAGTTTTCGTATTTTTCATCCTAAATGTCTAATTTTACGCAATTTCATAATTTTGGATCAATATTTTCCATTTTGAATGATTTTTTTCTTTTTGACTAACATAAAACTAGTTTTTGTACAAAAATGCTAGAATCATAATAATACAAGGCTGAGGAGTATAGTAGAAACGCATTGGCGTTAATGGTAATACTAAACGCTCTAACCTGCCAAACGTGTATCAACATTTCTTAGTAATATACTGAAACTTCATACTTTTCACTCGAAACACAGCCAATGAAGTAGTCCTAGCCTGCTAAATGTGTATCAACATTTCTTAGTAATATACTTAAACTTCATACTTTTCACTCAAAAAACTGCCAATGACGACCAAGTTTACGAAATATACTATATGTACAAAATCCCTTCAGAATGAATATTTGTTCGACGAGTTTTCGTATTTTTCATCCTAAACGTTTAATTTTGCGAAATTTCATTATTTTCCATATTGAATGCTTTTTTTTTTTTTTGACTAGTAAAACTAGTTTTCGTACAAAAATGCTAGAATTATAATAATACAAGGCTCAGGAGTGTAGAAGAAACGCATTGGCGTTAATTGTAATATCACACGTCTACGTTAATTGTTATATCACCTGCTAAATGTGTATCAACATTTCTTAGTAATATACTGAAACTTCATACTTTTCACTCGAAAAACTGACAATGACGATCAAGTTTACGAAATATATGTACAAAATCCCTACATAATTATTATTTGTTCAACGATTTTGATATTTTTTATCCTAAACGTGTTATTTTGTGAAATTTTATTATTTTGCGTCAATATTTTCCATTTTGAATGAATTTTTTTTTTTGACTGACATAAAACTTGTTTTTGTACAAAAATGCTAGAATCATAATAATACAAGGCTCAGGAATGTAGTACGAATGCATTGGCGTTAATTGTAATATCAAACGTCTAAACCTGCTAAATGTGTATCAACATTTCTTAGTAATATACTGAATTTTCATACTTTTCACTCAAAAAACTGCCAATGACGACCAAGTTTACGAAATATACTATATGTACAAAATCCCTACAGAATGAATATTTGTTCGACGAGTTTTCATATTTTTCATCCTAAACGTTTAATTTTGCGAAATTTCATTATTTTGCGTCAATATTTTCCATAAAGAATGAATTTTTTTTGTTTGACTAGTTAAACTAGTTTTCGTACAAAAATGTTAGAATTATAATAATACAAGGCTCAGGAGTGTAGTAGAAACGCATTGGCGTTAATTGTTATATCAAACGTGCTAACCTGCTAAATGTGTATCAACATTTCTTAGTAATATACTGAAACTTCATACTTTTCACTCGAAAAACTGCCAATGACAACCAAGTTTACGAAATATATGAACAAAATCCCTACAGAATTAATATTTGTTCAACGAGTTTTCGTATTTTTCATTCTTAACGTCTAATTTTGCGAAATTTCATTATTTTGCGTCAATATTTTCCATTTTGAATGAATTTTTTTTTTGAGTAACATAAAACTAGTTTACGTACAAAAATGCTAGAATTATAATAACACAAGGCTCAGGAGTGTAGTAGAAACGCATTGGCGATAATTGTTATATCAAACGTGCTAACCTGCTAAATGTGTATCAACATTTCTTAGTAATATACTTAAACTTCATACTTTTCACTCAAAAAACTGCCAATGACGACCAAGTTTACGAAATATACTATATGTACAAAATCTCTACAGAATGAATATTAGGTCCTTACATATGAAATTGGCGTTTTGTTTGGGAGGAACATAAAGTTGATTTTTTTTTAATATAATATATTTATTTAATCAAAGTATGTACCATGGCTATCTATGCACTTTTGCCATCTCATAGGTAGTTCATCGATCCCTTTACTAAAAAAACCATTCGGACGGGAATCAATAAAATCTTTGAAGTCGGTTTGGACTGCCCCATCGGAGTTGAATTTTTTCCCTTGCAAGAAGTTATCCAAATTTCGAAAAAAATAGTAATCTGTTGGGGCAAGGTCCGGAGAGTACGGTGGATGTCTTAGACATTCCAATTGAAGCTCTTCTAATTTGGTAGCCGTCTGTTGTGCAGTGTGTGGTCTAGCGTTATCATGAAGCAGCAGTGGCCTAGAGCGATTAACCAGCCTCGGTTGTTTAGCAGCTAGCTTTTCCATCATGGTTTGCAGTTGCTGACAATAGACATCTGCCGTAATCGTCTGGCCAGATTTAAGAAAGCTGTAGTGAACGACACCAGCACTAGTCCACCAAACGCTCACAAGTAACTTTTTTGGAGTCAATTTTCGCTTGGGGCATGGTTTGGCTGGTTCGGCAGGGTTCAGCCATTGCGATGAGCGCTTCCGATTATCATACAGGATCCACTTTTCATCACAGGTAATGATTCGATTCAAAATCCCTTCATTATTGTGCCGGTTGAGTAATGCAACGCAGCAGTCAACGCGCGTTTGTTGATTTGCTTCACTCAATTCGTGAGGTACCCACCTTTCAAGCTTTTTCACCTTCCCAATTTGCTTCAAGTGGATTAAAACAGTTTTATCACTAACACCGCAGCCTGCAGCTAACTCGGACGTGGTTTGCGATGGATCCGCTTCCACAATAGCCTTCAATTCTTCATTATCAACTTTGGTCTCCGGCCGTCCACGGGGCTTTTTCTGCAGGTCGAAATTTCCAGAACGAAAACGTTGGAACCAAAAACGCACTGTGTTTTCTTTTGCGGCACCGTCGCCATACACATCATTAATCCTTCGAGCCGTTTCTGCAGCACTGGTGCCACGGTGGAACTCGTACTCGTAAATAACGCGATATTTCAAGTTTTCCATTTTGTAAACTGAGTGACGCAAAGAAAAAAAACAATTGAGGAAAAAACAAATGAATTATAATTTTCGAAACACAAATACTTGAGTAAATAGCTGTATAAATTTTAATTTGGAATTCCTAACCAAAGAGAAGATATTTGAGATCAAAGTTGCCAGTACGGCAAAACGCCAATTTCATATGTAAGGACCTAATATTTGTTCGACGAGTTTTCGTATTTTTCATCCTAAACGTTTAATTTTGCGAAATTTCATTATTTTGCGTCAATATTGTCCTTATTGAATGCTTTTTTTTTTTTTGACTAGTAAAACTAGTTTTCGTACAAAAATGCTAAAATTATAATAATACAAGGCTCAGGAGTGTAGTAGAAACGCATTGGCGTTAATTGTTATATCAAACGTGCTAACCTGCTAAATGTGTATCAACATTTCTTAGTAATATACTGAAACTTCATACTTTTCACTCGAAAAACTGCCAATGACGACCAAGTTTACGAAATATATGAACAAAATCCCTACAGAATTAATATTTGTTCAACGAGTTTTCGTATTTTTCATCCTAAACGTCTAATTTTGCGAAATTTCATTATTTTACGTCAATATTTTCCATTTTAAATGATTTTTTTTACTAACATAAAACTAGTTTTCGTACAAAAATGCTAGAATTATAATAATACAAGGCTCAGGAGTGTAGTAGAAACGCATTGGCGATAATTGTTATATCAAACGTGCTAACCTGCTCAATGTGTATCAACATTTCTTAGTAATATACTTTAACTTCATACTTTTCACTCAAAAAACTGCCAATGACGACCAAGTTTACGAAATATACTATATGTACAAAATCCCTACAGAATGAATATTTGTTCGACGAGTTTTCGTATTTTTCATCCTAAACGTTTAATTTTGCGAAATTTCATTATTTTGCGTCAATATTGTCCATATTGAATGCTTTTTTTTTTGACTAGTAAAACTAGTTCTCGTACAAAAATGCTAGAATTATAATAATACAAGGCTCAGGAGTGTAGAAGAAACGCATTGGCGTTAATTGTAATATCACACGTCTACGTTAATTGTAATATCACCTGCTAAATGTGTATCAACATTTCTTAGTAATATACTGAAACTTCATACTTTTCACTCAAAAAACTGCCAATGACGACCAAGTTTACGAAATATACTATATGTACAATATCCCTACAGAATGAATATTTGTTCGACGAGTTTTCGTATTTTTCATCCTAAACGTTTAATTTTGCGAAATTTCATTATTTTGCGTCAATATTTTCCATATTGAATGAATTTTTTTTGTTTGACTAGTAAAACTAGTTTTCGTACAAAAATGCTAGAATTATAATAATACAAGGCTCAGGAGTGTAGTAGAAACGCATTGGCGTTAATTGTTATATCAAACGTGCTAACCTGCTAAATGTGTATCAACATTTCTTAGTAATATACTGAAACTTCATACTTTTCACTCGAAAAACTGCCAATGACGACCAAGTTTACGAAATATATGAATAAAATCCCTACAGAATTAATATTTGTTCAACGAGTTTTCGTATTTTTCATCCTAAACGTCTAATTTTGCGAAATTTCATTATTTTGCGTCAATATTTTCCATTTTAAATGATTTTTTTTACTAACATAAAACTAGTTTTCGTACAAAAATGCTAGAATTATAATAATACAAGGCTCAGGAGTGTAGTAGAAACGCATTGGCGATAATTGTTATATCAAACGTGCTAACCTGCTCAATGTGTATCAACATTTCTTAGTAATATACTTAAACTTCATACTTTTCACTCAAAAAACTGCCAATGACGACCAAGTTTACGAAATATACTATATGTACAAAATCCCTACAGAATGAATATTTGTTCGACGAGTTTTCGTATTTTTCATCCTAAACGTTTAATTTTGCGAAATTTCATTATTTTGCATCAATATTGTCCATATTGAATGCTTTTTTTTTTGATTAGTAAAACTAGTTTTCGTACAAAAATGCTAGAATTATAATAATACAAGGCTCAGGAGTGTAGAAGAATTGCATTGGCGTTAATTGTAATATCACACGTCTACGTTAATTGTAATATCACTTGCTAAATGTGTATAAACATTTCTTAGTGAAACTTCATACTTTTCACTCGAAAAACTGCCAATGACGACCAAGTTTACGAAATATATGACTAAACGTCTAATTTTGCGAAATTTCATTATTTTGCGTCAATATTCTCAATTGTAAATGATTTTTTTTTTAATTACAAAAACTATTTATCGGGAAAAAAAATGCTAGAATTATAATAATACAAGGCTCAGGAGTGTGGTAGAAACGCATTGGCGTTAATTGCAATATCAAACGTCCTAACCTGCTAAATGTGTATCTTAGTAATATACTGAAACATTTCTTAGTAATATACTGAAACTTCATACTTTTCACTCGAAAAACTGCCAATGACGACCAAGTTTACGAAATATACTATATGTACAAAATCCCTACAGAATTATTATTTGTTCAACGAGTTTTCGTATTTTTCATCCTAAATGTCTAATTTTACGCAATTTCATAATTTTGGATCAATATTTTCCATTTTGAATGATTTTTTTCTTTTTGACTAACATAAAACTAGTTTTTGTACAAAAATGCTAGAATCATAATAATACAAGGCTGAGGAGTATAGTAGAAACGCATTGGCGTTAATGGTAATACTAAACGCTCTAGCCTGCCAAACGTGTATCAACATTTCTTAGTAATATACTGAAACTTCATACTTTTCACTCGAAACACAGCCAATGAAGTAGTCCTAACCTGCTAAATGTGTATCAACATTTCTAAGCAATATACTGAAACTTCATACTTTTCACTCGAAAAACTGCCAATGACGACCAAGTTTACGAATTATGTGTACAAAATCACGACAGAATTATTATTTGTTCAACGTGTTTTCGTATTTTTCATCCTTAACGTCTAATTTTGCGAAATTTCATTATTTAGCGTCATTATTTTCCATTTTAAATTAGTTAAATTTTTTTTGTGACGAACATTAAACTAGTTTTTGTACAAAAATGCTAGAATTATAATAATACAATTCTCAGGAGTGTTGTAGAAACGCATTGGCGTTAATTGTAATATCAAACGTCCTTACCTGCTAAATGTGTATGAACATTTCTTAGTAATATTATATACTAAAACTTCATACTTTTCACTCGAAAAACTGCCAATGACGACCAAGTTTACGAAATATATGTACAAAATCTCTACAGAATTATTATTTGTTCAACGAGTTTTCGTATTTTTCATCTTAAACGTCTAACTTTGCGAAATTTTATTATTTTTCGTCTATATTTTCCATTTTGAATGAATTTTTTTTTTTGACTAACATAAAACTAGTTTTCGTACAAAAATGCTCGAATTATAATATTACAAGGCTCAGGAGTGTAGTAGAAACGCATTGGCGTTAATTGTAATATCAAACGTCCTTACCTGCTAAATGTGTATGAACATTTCTTAGTAATATTATATACTAAAACTTCATACTTTTCACTCGAAAAACTGCCAATGACGACCAAGTTTACGAAATATATGTACAAAACCTCTACAGAATTATTATTTGTTCAACGAGTTTTCGTATTTTTCATCTTAAACGTCTAATTTTGCGAAATTTTATTATTTTTCGTCTATATTTTCCATTTTGAATGAATTTTTTTTTTTGACTAACATAAAACTAGTTTTCGTACAAAAATGCTAGAATTATAATAATACAAGGCTCAGGAGTGTAGTAGAAACGCATTGGCGTTAATTGTTATATCAAACGTGCTAACCTGCTAAATGTGTATCAACATTTCTTAGTAATATACTGAAACTTCATACTTTTCACTCGAAAAACTGCCAATGACGACCAAGTTTACGAAAAATATGAACAAAATCCCTACAGAATTAATATTTGTTCAACGAGTTTTCGTATTTTTCATCCTAAACGTCTAATTTTGCGAAATTTCATTATTTTGCGTCAATATTTTCCATTTTAAATGATTGTTTTTTACTAACATAAAACTAGTTTTCGTACAAAAATGCTAGAATTATAATAATACAAGACTCAGGAGTGTAGTAGAAACGCATTGGCGATAATTGTTATATCAAACGTGCTAACCTGCTCAATGTGTATCAACATTTCTTAGTAATATACTTAAACTTCATACTTTTCACTCAAAAAACTGCCAATGACGACCAAGTTTACGAAATATACTATATGTACAAAATCCCTACAGAATGAATATTTGTTCGACGAGTTTTCGTATTTTTCATCCTAAACGTTTAATTTTGCGAAATTTCATTATTTTGCATCAATATTGTCCATATTGAATGCTTTTTTTTTTTATTAGTAAAACTAGTTTTCGTACAAAAATGCTAGAATTATAATAATACAAGGCTCAGGAGTGTAGAAGAATTGCATTGGCGTTAATTGTAATATCACACGTCTACGTTAATTGTAATATCACTTGCTAAATGTGTATAAACATTTCTTAGTGAAACTTCATACTTTTCACTCGAAAAACTGCCAATGACGACCAAGTTTACGAAATATATGACTAAACGTCTAATTTTGCGAAATTTCATTATTTTGCGTCAATATTCTCCATTTTAAATGATTTTTTTTTTAATTACAAAAACTATTTATCGGGAAAAAAAATGCTAGAATTATAATAATACAAGGCTCAGGAGTGTGGTAGAAACGCATTGGCGTTAATTGCAATATCAAACGTCCTAACCTGCTAAATGTGTATCTTAGTAATATACTGAAACATTTCTTAGTAATATACTGAAACTTCATACTTTTCACTCGAAAAACTGCCAATGACGACCAAGTTTACGAAATATACTATATGTACAAAATCCCTACAGAATTATTATTTGTTCAACGAGTTTTCGTATTTTTCATCCTAAATGTCTAATTTTACGCAATTTCATAATTTTGGATCAATATTTTCCATTTTGAATGATTTTTTTCTTTTTGACTAACATTAAACTAGTTTTTGTACAAAAATGCTAGAATCATAATAATACAAGGCTGAGGAGTATAGTAGAAACGCATTGGCGTTAATGGTAATACTAAACGCTCTAGCCTGCCAAACGTGTATGAACATTTCTTAGTAATATACTGAAACTTCATACTTTTCACTCGAAACACAGCCAATGAAGTAGTCCTAACCTGCTAAATGTGTATCAACATTTCTAAGCAATATACTGAAACTTCATACTTTTCACTCGAAAAACTGCCAATGACGACCAAGTTTACGAATTATGTGTACAAAATCACGACAGAATTATTATTTGTTCAACGTGTTTTCGTATTTTTCATCCTTAACGTCTAATTTTGCGAAATTTCATTATTTAGCGTCATTATTTTCCATTTTAAATTAGTTAAATTTTTTTTGTGACGAACATTAAACTAGTTTTTGTACAAAAATGCTAGAATTATAATAATACAATTCTCAGGAGTGTTGTAGAAACGCATTGGCGTTAATTGTAATATCAAACGTCCTTACCTGCTAAATGTGTATGAACATTTCTTAGTAATATTATATACTAAAACTTCATACTTTTCACTCGAAAAACTGCCAATGACGACCAAGTTTACGAAATATATGTACAAAATCTCTACAGAATTATTATTTGTTCAACGAGTTTTCGTATTTTTCATCTTAAACGTCTAATTTTGCGAAATTTTATTATTTTTCGTCTATATTTTCCATTTTGAATGAATTTTTTTTTTGACTAACATAAAACTAGTTTTCGTACAAAAATGCTCGAATTATAATATTACAAGGCTCAGGAGTGTAGTAGAAACGCATTGGCGTTAATTGTAATATCAAACGTCCTTACCTGCTAAATGTGTATGAACATTTCTTAGTAATATTATATACTAAAACTTCATACTTTTCACTCGAAAAACTGCCAATGACGACCAAGTTTACGAAATATATGTACAAAATCTCTACAGAATTATTATTTGTTCAACGAGTTTTCGTATTTTTCATCTTAAACGTCTAATTTTGCGAAATTTTATTATTTTTCGTCTATATTTTCCATTTTGAATGAATTTTTTTTTTTGACTAACATAAAACTAGTTTTCGTACAAAAATGCTAGAATTATAATAATACAAGGCTCAGGAGTGTAGTAGAAACGCATTGGCGTTAATTGTTATATCAAACGTGCTAACCTGCTAAATGTGTATCAACATTTCTTAGTAATATACTGAAACTTCATACTTTTCACTCGAAAAACTGCCAATGACGACCAAGTTTACGAAAAATATGAACAAAATCCCTACAGAATTAATATTTGTTCAACGAGTTTTCGTATTTTTCATCCTAAACGTCTAATTTTGCGAAATTTCATTATTTTGCGTCAATATTTTCCATTTTTAATGATTTTTTTTTACTAACATAAAACTAGTTTTCGTACAAAAATGCTAGAATTATAATAATACAAGACTCAGGAGTGTAGTAGAAACGCATTGGCGATAATTGTTATATCAAACGTGCTAACCTGATAAATGTGTATCAACATTTCTTAGTAATATACTTAAACTTCATACTTTTCACTCAAAAAACTGCCAATGACGACCAAGTTTACGAAATATACTATATGTACAAAATCCCTACAGAATGAATATTTGTTCGACGAGTTTTCGTATTTTTCATCCTAAACGTTTAATTTTGCGAAATTTCATTATTTTGCGTCAATATTGTCCATATTGAATGCTTTTTTTTTTTGACTAGTAAAACTAGTTTTCGTACAAAAATGCTAGAATTATAATAATACAAGGCTCAGGAGTGTAGAAGAAACGCATTGGCGTTAATTGTCATATCAAACGTCCTAACCTGCTTAATGTGTATAAACATTTCTTAGTAATATTATATACTGAAACTTCATACTTTTTACTCGAAAAACTGCCAATGACGACCAAGTTTACGAAATATATGTACAAAATTCTTACAGAATTAATATTTGTTCAACGAGTTTTCGTATTTTTCATCTTAAACGTCTAATTTTGCGAAATTTTATTATTTTTCGTCAATATTTTCCATTTTGAATGAATTTTTTTTTTTGACTAACATAAAACTAGTTTTCGTACAAAAATGCTCGAATACATAATATACTGAAACTTCATACTTTTTACTCGAAAAACTGCCAATGACGACCAAGTTTACGAAATATATGTACAAAATCTCTACAGAATTATTATTTGTTCAACGAGTTTTCGTATTTTTCAACCTAAACGTCTAATTTTGCGAAATTTCATTATTTTGCGTCAATATTTTCCATTTTAAATGAATTTTTTTTTTACTTACATAAAACTATTTATCAGACATAAATGCTAGAATTATAATAATACAAGACTGAGGAGTGTAGTAGAAACGCACTGGCGTTAATTGTAATATCGCTACCCTAATTTGTAAATTTGTTAACTCCATAAATACAAACTTTACAGGGCGGCAATAAAACTGCATAACCTATTCTAAATTAAATCCTATTAGTATTTTTTTTGGTACTTAAATATCAAGACGACCAACAGATACACTCTTAGTAAAAAAAAAGTTAAATATAATTATTGCATCATGATTTTATGGATAATTATTGGAGTTAGCAATTTTGCGATGGTGAATATTTAAAAATTACTGTAGGAGTTAGCAAAATTGCATCTAAATATTAGTTTTTTTTCTGGAGGTCTCCTAATATTGAGAAACAAATAACTTGAAGTATTTTATTTGGATATAAACAATGCAAGAGTGATTATAAAATACACAAAGCAAACAATATAAAACAAGTTTTAAAAATATAAAATTATAAAAACAAAGGTTATGTATGCACAATTTTGTTTTATAATATAAAGTTGAAACATAAGATTTTGGCGCCAGAAGGACAGCTTATTATTATAGATACATGGTGAATACATAAGTTTGTTCTTCATTGTCTTTGTTTTTTTCATTTCTGGCATCTTCTCTCTTCCGTTGGTGTAGTTCGTACTCAGTGGCCGAAAAATGATTTTGTTCATAAGTAGTACATTTTTCACATGCATCTGTTTTAGATTGGAAACCCCCTCAATTAGCGCTTTCAAAATATTTGTGAAATGAAGTAGACGAGAGAGATGTTGTAATATCTCTTGTTGTGCACCATTTGGTTATATAAAAATTATAAAGTTCTGATTTTGATCTCCATTCGGGTAACAAGTAATTTTTGGAAGTTCTTTTTCGGCAGAAATGGGACTCCATTTTTGGCAACTCATTAAAAAAGTTTGTAAGATTTTCATAAGCTTCTTGTTGCATTTTTTAACAAAAATTGCCATTTGTAATTCTAAACTACCGCTTCTCTTCTTCCAGTTTAATACTGTTATCCTATTTAAATCTAATGTATGCAAAAACATCGTTTTACATAGCCGTATGTCAGAATCATTCTTTCTTGGAAAATATGATGTAGACGACTCTTGACTGGATTTTTCCGGATCTGTTCTACCCCTCGATCTTTTTACCGGTAAAACTTTCATTACCCCATCTACATAAATTCGTTGTTCTTTCCAATTCAAGTTCCAAAATTGGTTAAAAATGTTCATTCTGTCATTATCCGATATAGAATAACACTTGACACCTTTTTCAGAAACATGACATTTTCACCTTTTTTTAAGTATTTTATCATTCTTCGGTATTTTATTATTCCATGATCCATTGTTTTCCTCTTTTCTGCCTAAATATATTTTTCCTTACTCTCTATTTGCCTTGTTCTTACTCGAGAACCAAGAAGAACTATCTACGTCACACCTTTTCTTTCTTACTTTTTTAGTAGGTTGAAGTGGTCCATTATAATAATTTGAATCTGAATTATCTAAATACGGCACTAATGAAATTTTGACTCCTTGGCTTTCATCATCACTTATAATGTCATCAATGGTGTTAAATACCATCTCGTATTGTGTTATCAGTTTAGTCGAATTTTGTACAATATCCATATTATCAGCACTTTCCATAACTATAATATTGTTGTAAACCATGTCAGGTTGTGTTTCTGTAATTCCTTTTGATAAGTCTTCACTCAGAAGTAGTATCCGTATTTACATAATATTATGTGATTTCTGCATTATCACTATCAACGACTAAAATTGGCAATTCCATGAATAAATTTGGACTTTCTTGAAAACCATCACTCATACAATTTTTTTCATCACTTTTACGATTTTCTTGGTTACTCCTACGATTTTCTGTCACTAATCCAACCATAATTTTTCCTCTGCTATTCATCTATAAAAATAGACAATACTTATAAAAGTATTTTAATGCTTCAAATATTCATTTTAATTTTAAAAAACACAATCTTGTTTAATCCCACCCAGTAATAATTAAAATGCAAAGTTGATGACTCCTGCTGAGTCATAATGCAACACGATGTTTTACATGTGTTGAAAAATTGCTAACTCCCTTAGGTGAATAAAATGACATATTGAGTCATAAGCAAGGGGAAAAAACTTCAAATTATCTTAACAAAATATTGCTTATACTTATATTCATAGGAAAAAATGTTTTTTTTTTCAAAATAGCGTATTCGAACTCACCTTTTGAATTAAATATTTTGACCGCTACCACAATGTTACTTGATTCTAATAGATTCACATACAAAATGGTGGAGTTACACATTTTGCAGTGTTGGAATTGGTAGCATTGGAGTTATCAATTTTTCTTGAGGCGTTTTTTAAGGCACTTTTAATAATTGTGGACATGTCAAATTTTTATAGCATGTGTATTTGAATGTCGAGAACAAAATGCAATTGTTAAGTCATTTTTTGACAAAAGTGGAGTTAGCAAATTTACAAATAAGGGTAGCGATATCAAACGCCC
Source organism: Odontocerum albicorne (assembly GCA_949825065.1). Classification (NCBI taxonomy): domain Eukaryota; kingdom Metazoa; phylum Arthropoda; class Insecta; order Trichoptera; family Odontoceridae; genus Odontocerum; species Odontocerum albicorne. Next base: position 14,682,616 of record OX463860.1, on the reverse strand, counting down.
TAACCTGCTAAATGTGTATCAACATTTCTTAGTAATATACTGAAACTTCATAATTTTCACTCGAAAAACTGCCAATGACGACCAAGTTTACGAAATATATGTACAAAATCACGACAAAATTATTATTTGTTCAACAAGTTTTCGTATTTTTCAACCTAAACGTCTAATTTTGCGAAATTTCATTATTTAGCGTCAATATTTTCGATTTTTAAATTAATTTTATTTTTTTTGACTAACATAAAACTAGTTTTCGTAAAAAAATGCTCGAATTATAATAATACAAGGCTCAGGAGTGCAGTAAAAACGCATTGGCGTTAATTGTAATATCAAACGTCCTAACTTGCTAAATGTGTATCAACATTTCTTAGTAATATACTGAAACTTCATACTTTTTTCTCGAAAAACTGCCAATGACGACCAAGTTTACGAAATATATGTATAAAAGTCCTACAGAATTAATATTTGTTCAACGAGTTTTCGTATTCTTCATCTTAAACGTCTAATTTTGCGAAATTTCATTATTTTGCGTCAGTATTTTCCATTTTGAATGAATTTTATTTTTTTTGACTAATATAAAACTAGTTTTCGTACAAAAATGCTCGAATTATAATAATACAAGGCTCAGGAGTGTAGTAGAAACGCATTGGCGTTAATTGTAATATCAAACGTCCTAACCTGCTAAATGTGTATCAACATTTCTTAGTAATATACCGAAACTTGATACTTTTTACTCGAAAAACTGCCAATGACGACCAAGTTTACGAAATATATGTACAAAAGTCTTACAGAATTAATATTTGTTCTACGAGTTTTCGTATTCTCATCTTAAACGTCTTATTTTGCGAAATTTCATTATTTTTTCGTCAATATTTTCCATTTTTAATGAATTTTTTTTTTTGACTAACATAAAACTCGTTTTCGTACAAAAATGCTAGAATTATAATAATACAAGGCTCAGGAGTGTAGTTGAAACGCATTGGCGTTTATTGTATTATCAAACGTCCTAACCTGCTAAATGTGTATCAACATTTCTTAATAATATACTGAAACTTCATACTTTTCACTCGAAAAATTGCCAATGACGACCAAAATCCCTACAGAATTATTATTTGTTCAAAATGTTTTCGTATTTTTCATCCTAAACGTGTCATTTTGCGAAATTTCATTATGTTGCGTTAATATTTTCCATTTTGAATGAATTTTATTTTTTTTGACTAAGTAAAACTAGTTTTCGTACAAAAATGCTAGAATTATAATAATACAAGGCTCAGGAGTATAGTAAAAACGCATTGGCGTTAATTGTGATATAAAACTTCCTTACCTGCTAAATGCGTATCAACATTTCTTAGTAAAATATTGAAACTTCACACTTTACAATCGAAAAACAGCCAATGACGACCAAGTTTACGAAATATATGAACAAAATCCCTACAGTATTATTATTTGTTCAACGTGTTTTTCATCCCAAACGTCTAATTTAGCGAAATTTCAATATTTTGTGTCAATATTTTCAACTACACAGTAAAGCCCTTAAAGTGTAAACTTTGAATATAAATGAAAAATAATGCTCTAAACTCTAAACATTAGCAATTGAATATGCATATTTGAATATTTGATCGTGTATGTTATAAGTAAGTAGTTTTTTGTCAGCCGTCGTGGTCTTACGATTAGCAGTCACTGGCGGATTCACTTCCAGGCAGGTTGTGCAGTCTTGCCGTTTAACACATGTGATTATGTTGTTAATAAGTTGCTTATCATAAATTTATTTATTACTGCTAAACAAGGCAACCATAGCGCTATATAAAAACTCTGCTTAACAACAGGCGGCAGTAGATTAAATTGCCACTCGTCATGGAACTTTGCCATCAGAACTTTGTGTATGTTAAGACTGTGTGCCTGATGAAGTACAATACCTTGCATACAATAAACTATTCATGCGCTGGTGTCTTCCAGCCGCAGGATGACTGACAATTATGTTTGATCATAAGATATTGGATATCATAAGTGAGATACAGGCAAAAACCTAGTATACTTGGAATACGACAAATGAAAGGCAACAAACCCAGTTCCATTAAAATTGTATGTCCAAATTAAATTCCCTGTTGTTTTTTTCACATATTATGTATATATCTTGTCATGTGTAATAATAATAAAAAAAAATAATAAGGGTCTTTTGACTTTGATTTTTTAAAACAAATGGGCTCGTTTGAATAACTATTCCCTAATCGTCGATATTTAATTTTTTTTTTTTGCCACAAACACTACATTTTCAACTACAACACTACATTGTTTTTTTTGTTACCAACACTACATTTTGATGTACATATAATATTTTCCATCGTTTCGAAGTACATATTATAATCTTACACTATGTTATCATGTCACAAACATGCAACAATCCACATATATTACAGCTCATAATTTTTATGCCACATTTATTTTTGTTAAATATGTTTATTTTAATTTTAAATGAAATGTGATGAATTTAATGCAGTTTTTCATTAAAAAGTGCTATAGTTATTTTAATTTTAAAAGTCTTTTAGCCATTTTTTATTTTTTATGTTTTGTGTATACTTAAATAAATGTTTTTTTGTTTCGATTATGTTTTCAAATTTTGATGCCTTTCAGGTTTATTGTTTTGTTTTTATATGATAGCATACAATATATCCAAATCAGTGTTTCGATTGCATAAAAGAATGTGACCGGGAGACAGTATTATCTTCAGCCCCAGTAATCGAGCTTTCGGGTTTAGAACCTCTGGAGTAGCGATCTGTCATTGAATATGTGCCACACACTACCGCTTGGGTCGAGTATTGTTTTTACACGAATTCTTTTACCAGACTGGTGCCCATTTTGTTTCGTACCATCGGAAATTGAAAACGAAACACCCAGGCAGAAGTCGAGAATGTTACCACTTGGCAACGAAGATCAATGATTTTCATTTTTGTTACATGATATGTTTTACTGTTTATTTGATTTCATTTGAATTTTATTTTTGATTTTTGTAAAAACTGCGACAATTAATTAGAAACAAATAAATATGGTATGTACGTTTTTGATCGTGTTGTAGTATTGTATATAAACTTTTTCGAACATGAGTTGTTTTCACATGTTGTCATTTCATTTCATGAACATGTTTTCACGTAACAAACTTTTTATCATCAATATGATGATGATTCCATTTTACATAATAAATTTAAAAAAATTATAAAACATATAATTTAAATAATAATTAAATAACATGGTTTAACAAGCTTCAAATTCTACGATAATTTGATCAAATAGATGAACCTATTCTATAAAAAGTCACAAATCAGGTTAATGCGAAAATTTTAGCAGCCATTGTACAATTTTTACACATCAATTTTCCGCATATCAATTATGATGTCGAGCTATCAATTTATTACCCATTAGTATGTTAGTAACCCATCTACGAATTAAGATGGATTAATTGGACACGAAATCGTTGTAATTTTTTTCATTGTAATCCTGGCTAATTTTGACTACATAATCTGTAGACTAACGTCGAGTTCTCATGCGTGCATTTTTTTAATTTCAAATAATGATCAGAGTAAGTTAATAGCATACATAACTCGTATATATACATAATCGTATACCATAACACTCTTTCACTCGCGGGGTAGATAGAAAACAAATCTCCAAACTTTTTAATCCAAACACAAAATTTTCGTCTCTTCCACTATCATCTCGTCATCTACAATCTTCTACTATTCGTATTTATCACCTTCTTTCAAAATAAAGTCCATTTGATTCAGCTACTTTTCACTTTCACTCTGGTTTGAATACTCGTTTGGTCATTCTTATTGCATTAGTGTTCTCATGTCTTAACCACCTTGAAACTCTTTTCTCCACATTACTCCATTTCATTCATGCATTCATTTTCGATATCTTCATTGCGCCTTCTTTCATACATTGACAATTTACAAACTAATCTCATTATACGCATCTCCTTAGCATTGATCTTGTTTTTTTATCATTTTGTCAAAATTGACAATAGCACACTTTAATGTATTGACATTTTTGCTACTTTTGCGTGGTTGTGGCATATTAAGTGCTCCATTCAACTTGTTTCCTGTCCCTACATTTCTTTCAATGTTCATTTCAACTCGCTCATCACACGTAAACATCCTATGCCTAGATAACAGAACTCATCAATCTACTCAAGTTTCTCTGAGTTAACCTATATATCGCATACACTTTTTAACACATCTATTTCTAAAAACTTACCTTTGACTTCGCAATTTTCATTTTCGACTAATCATATCCCTTAAATCGCCTTCATTTTCAACACTTATAGTGCTCTTCTTAATCTTACTCAATGCATCGTCCTTAAGTTCACATTCATTCTTAATCACATCATTCTGTATTTTGTCATCAGTATTTTTTCCCGTCCACGATTGATTCGCTTCCAAATATAAAAGTTGCTACTAAACCACTGTAGTGGACAATCATCTTAGCAAATATTGATACTGCTCGGTTCAAGTATACATATTTAAGTTCCTCATAGACTTTATTTTCTATCGCTACAGACCGTTTTATACTAGACGACCTCCGTGGCCTAGTTAGTATGATGACTGTCTTGCAGCCCGGAGGTTGCGGGTTCCGAACTCACTGGCACCCAGAGTTTTTAAGATTCCAGTCTGGTTTTCACTTAAGGCCACTTAAACATCTTTCTGGTTGATTGGAACAAATTACCACATGACAATTAGCCCCTAGGTTGTACTGTATACAACAAAGTGTAAATACAATACAATACAATATATTCCCCTTAACTCTTCCATCAAAAGAGAAGATATTACCTTAATAACAAAATTTCTCTTAACTCTTCCATCAAAAGAGAAAATATTACCTCAATAACAAAATTCCTCTTAACTCTTCCATCAAGAGAGAAAATATTACCTTAATAACAAAATCCTCTGATATTTGATTTGATCTAATATTGATTAAATCTAACATTGAATCTAATGTTGATAATAATGGGCTTAATTCACAATATAAGGTATAATATAAACAATTAAAAGCTAACATCAAAAAGTATGAATGTACAGTTTCAATAACTTATTCAATAACCCATTCTAATGAACAACGACTTTAATGTCTGCGGATATTGCATTAACAATAACAAAAGCGATTTATCAATGTAACCGCAACTTATGGTTATTTGAATTTCGATTTCAAGGTAATTTTTTACCAAATGAGCTTAAATATATATGCAATAAGTATCCAGTTCATTTTACAGTTGTTTTGATATACTAAAAAAAACTTGCGAGTACGAAAATAATCATTAATCACCCAGATCTATTCGGAAGGTTTTAAATTTTGTCCTTGTAAAAAAATTGAAAAGCTATAAACAGAATGTTACTCAAAAAGAACATTATTGTCTATGGAATTAAGACAGATATTTTATTTACAAAACTTAAAATAATAACAGAAGTTGTATTATTTTAAGTTTTGTAAATAAAATGAGGCGTGGGCAGCAATAATTAATCATAAAATTAAAAATAAATATTTTTATCCTCGTCCTGGTATATTGTTAAATCAAAAATAGTCGCGATGAAGGTTTTGTAGTTTTGACATTCAGCTGTCAGTTGATGTTTCGGGGTGGTATTGTTGTGTTTAAATCACCTTTTTTTTATATAAAAAGTTTCACTTAAAGTTGTAAGTAGTTAAATTCGATAATATTTTATATACAAGCGTTCTATGTCATAACACTTGAGAAACGTTTAAAAATGTCTGAAATGCATGGCACGGGTTATTTGACTAGTTTTTAATTATTATTTTTGGCATTTCCACATCTTTTAATGTAGTAAGTTGTTGAATTTGAGTTTTGGCTGAATCTGTTTTTAGAAGGCATTATTTACATTATTTACATTTTTCAATTTTTGAAAATAAATATAAAGGTTTTTCATTTTTTCGTCCTTAAGAACCTTTTTACAGCATAACCCTGAAACTGTACATGGCACAGAGTTATCGTCTAGTTTCTTTTACAGCATAATCCTGAAACTGTACATGGCACAGAGTTATCGTCTAGTTTCTTTAAAAATGAATCAACAATGAAATTAAAAATTTACTCAGCTTAGATGTTTAGGCCAATGACTTAATTAGTTATCTTTTTTAGTTGCGTACAACCCACTTGAATTTTTATTTGTTTTTTTTATTTCCAGATAATTAAACATTGTTTTGTTTTATATTATACGTCCCTAGTATACATAACAAATTAGGTGGCTTATTGCTAAATGGCGATTTCTTCCAACCAACCAGAAATATGTTAAAAGAACTTGGAATGAAAACCAGACCGGGATTGTTATAAAGGGGATCTGTCCCGCAATTCAAGTGTGTTATAATGGGAATCTGTCCCGCAATCCAAGTGTGTTATAATAGGAATCTGTCCCGCAATTCAAGTGTGTTATAATGCGAATCTGTCCCGCAATTCAAGTGTGTTATAATGGGAATCTATCCCGCAATTCAAGTGTGTTATAATGGGAATCTATCCCGCAATTCAAGTGTGTTATAATGGGAATCTGTCCCGCAATTCAAGTGTGTTATAATGGGAATCTGTCCCGCAATTCCTGCGTTTAGGAATCACTTGCGAGGTCATATCAAAATTTATAAATACTACACATACACTAAACTCCACTTTAAACCGGATGTGTAACCATGATAATACAATACATATCGGAAGATCTACTAAAATATTAAAAAAATATGAAACTTTATGTTAGATCTGTCAGGACTGTACGGTTGCTGAAAGGTTTGCACACAAAAAAAATCTTATGTCATCTTTCTAAAGCAGGCATGTCAAAAACGCGGTCCAATAACAATTAAGTCTGCACCCTGACGAGACTTTTTGTAACCATTAGATTGAAATATAAATTTATACGTAATTTGTAAGTAAATTTTTTTTAAATTTTTTAACATTGAAACATTTATACTCGAATTACTTTTGGTGCTAAATGAGTTTGACAAGCATGATTTAGAGGAGGGCTTAAAATTATACTTGATCAAGAAGAATCGCTATTATATGTCACATATATCATATATGGACGAATCAAATAAATTATGAGTTGGTTTTTATAGAGTTTAGTGAAACATGTTTATACTCGAATAGCTCTTGGTGTTATATGAGTTTGACAAGCCTGATCTAGAGGATGGCTGACAATTATACTCGATCAAGAGGAATCGCCATATGTCACATATGTCATACGTGTATATGGACAAATGAAATAAATTGTGAGTTGGTTTTTATCGAATTTAGTGAAAATGTTTATACTCGAATGGCTCTTGGTGTTATATGAGTTTGACAAGCCTGATCTAGAGGATGGCTGACAATTATACTCGATCAAGAGGAATCGCCATATGTCACATATGTCATACGTGTATATGGACAAATGAAATAAATTGTGAGTTGGTTTTTATCGAATTTAGTGAAAATGTTTATACTCGAATGGCTCTTGGTGTTATATGAGTTTGACAAGCCTGATCTAGAGGATGACTGACAATTGTATTCGTTAATGAATACTCGCCATATGTCATATATCATAATATGTGGATGAATCAAATAAATTACATGCGTTTGTTTTTTTTTGTCGAATTAAGCTAATCTTATACTGACTTTGTATTTTTTGTATTGTATAACTTCTAGACCAGGGGTCGGCAGATTTTCTAGTGAGAAGAGTCAAATATCAAGTAAACAGAATCTCAAAATTTTCATAGAGCCGCAACATAAATTTTCACTGTAGCTTAATACATTTTAATGATGAAAAAAAAAAAACGAGATAAAATCAAGATTTTTTTCTACAGCATTCGCAATATCTGCTCCATAAGTTTGTCCCTTGGGCGGGGGCAGTCCTACAAGTTCTTCTTTGGGACCTTGTGCTGACATATCGCACAAAGAGTAATACTTGTGTTGTGTCACTATGTCACATGACTCATCGATTGCAATTGATATTGCAGAAGTCAGCTTTATGTCTTCGACTTGCTACTCTGTTACATCCGAACACATTTTGGCAGTTCTGGTGCGAACACGCAGGTAGAGAACATGCATTGTGATTGTGCCGTTTGTGTTCGGCTGGCGGCCGTGTTCATGCTCTTCTGATGAGGCTGCGGAGTGAAGGTGAAGCTGGAGTTGAAGAGTCGCAAATGCCTATGGAAAGAGCCGCATGCGGCTCGCGAGCCGCGGTTTGCCGACCCCTGTTCTAGGGTGTCAATATTGTTAATTATTATTTGTGTTTTGCTGTATTTGTATTCGAATAAATACGATAGAAATTTGAGCCGTGTGTAGAATATGTGGAGAAACAATGAATGATAAACTATGAAATAGGAATATTGAATGATAAGACATGAGATTTACTACAATAATTTGTAATTGTAATATGAAAGACATGGGAAGTTAAGAAAGGCTTAAAAAACGTGACATATACAAATTAAGCATTCTTGAATTCGTATAGTGAAAAGCCTTCATAATGCGAAAGTATGCATGACGACATGTATGGACGTGGCTGAAGCGAGACATTCATGTATGCCGAGAAACCTAATAGAAAATTAAATCACATGAAACATAAATAAAAATCATAAATAGCGAACCCGTTGGTCACCCATTGATTTTGGGTTTGATGGTATCAAAAAAACAGATCCCAGTCTGATTAAAGAGTTCGAATTTTAGCAACACTAGCACGCGCTAGATATGTTTTTAGAAGGGTTTTTCCCTGTCCACGAATGGTAGTATTTTTAACACGTACGATGGCGAACTGTGAGTCATTTGCTGACTCCGGTGGTAACTGAGGCTGACCGCAATATTGTCTCCCAGTGACGCACTTCGACATATCTGCAGCATCGATTTGGATATATTGAGAGGTACCATACAAATATAATGAATTTCGATATTATAAAATGGACGATAAACCCGCGTCACGCAGGGTTTCAGAATGTTTAAACTGTTTCTTTGATATTTCACTAATTATTTGAAAAATTTGTCGCACAACAAAGTGATTTAATTTTTACTGTTCTAATATGGAGTTCCATAAAGTAAAAACCGAAACATATAATAAATGGATATGTTATCAAATAGCGCTTGAGATAATGAAAAATAAATGTAAGTTCCTCAAAACAAAAAAACTACCTCCGAAATACCGCATTAAACACAAAAATACTGTCCGACACATCAACTGACAGCTGAATGTTAAAACCATAAACTCTTCGCTCGAGACTATTATTTATTCAACACTACATGACGACGTGGCTAAAAAGAAATGATTACAATACTTTTATATAATTATTACAGCGTGCGCCTTATTTAATTTACAAAAGTGAAAACAATACGAAGTCTATTATTATCTATTTAAATAATTATCGACAATATCGTGCTATTTGAGTGACATTCGTTTAACCTTTTTTTTATACTTCTTACGAATTCCCGAGCGATCCGGATAGATTTGAGTTATTATTTTTATAATATCATTTAAAAAGTGGATTTTAGTTTGGATCCATTTTGCAAATGTAATTTCAGTTATTAACTTCCACATCTTGACCTTAAAGCGCCAAGTATCCACTCATCAATGAATGAAGAAAAAAATAAACACTTGCTCTTAAAAAGGTTTTGCCTTAAACAAAAAATAATACAAAATAATCATTTCCTGTATGAAAAATCCTTCAAAATGTACCGAAAAGTAAACACAAATAGCTATTGACCCTAAGCTGTCATATTTTGTTTGACGAGTTCAAGAAACTTGTAAACAAAACGATTTTTAATGATTTATACTGTATTTTTCAATGTACAGCATTTCTAGGTTGTTTAATTTGTATGAAGATTCATATGTGTGGGTTTTAAAATAGTATTTATAGCATTGAGACAAACATGATGAAATACATTTTTAGTCGACTTTTGTATTCAAAGTATATAGTTGCATTTGTAGTCAAAATATTTTTTTAATACTTAGGCGTCCCAAGGCATGCGATTATTTTTAAACTCCTGCTATAAGTTCTTCTTGAATACGAAGATGGTTAAAGAAATATGTGTTATGCCACTTCAGTTATTTAATATTCTGCGATGACAATCTAAACTTGAAACTTCGACAACGGTTAGTCAAATGCTACGTTTGGTCCGTGTTATTGCATGGAGTGGAATCATGGACCCTCAAAGTTGGTAGTATGAACCGACTGGAAGCATTCGAAATGTGGATGCACCGGAGAATGCTACGGATACCCTGGACGGATATGGTCAGCAACACAAGGGTTCTTCAAAGAGCCAAAGTTGATAGAGAGTTGCTGACTAATATTAAAATCCGAAAGGTGGCCTACTTGGGTCATGTACTTGGAGGAGCAAAGTATAAATGACTGCACCTGATCATCTAAGGCAAAATAGAAGGCCGAAGAGGTGTTGGCAGGAGGCAAATCTCCTGGCTCCGCAATATACGTGATTGGACTGGCATAAGGGGCGTTGGGGATCTTTTTTCGGTCTGCCGGGGACAAAGATGTCTACTCTGAAGTGATATTCAACGTTGGGGGGACCTGACATGACACTGGGAAGAGGAAGATATTATACTTCAATAACCAATAAAAAGATTTTTGAAATCAAAGCAAATTGTGTGTTTTATTTAAGAATTAAAAAAAATAGAATTAAAAAGACCGCTCAATTTGAAAGACCCTTTATAAGTTGAGTGTAAAGATGCGATCGCTGTAGATCATCATCATCATCATCAATGGCACTACAGCCCATTGTGGGCCCCGGCCTCCTCCAGCAGTCGTTGCCATTCCCCCCTATCCTGGGATGCACTCCTCCAGCCCCTGATGCCAATCACGTTTGCATCATTCTGCACCCCATCCATCCACCTAAGCTTTGGTCTGCCCACGCTACGTCTTCCTTGGGGCTTGGAAAAGAGTACTTTGTTAGGCATTTCCTCTTCTCCCATTCTTGCTACATGCCCCGCCCAACGTAGTCTCCCAATTTTGATGTATTTTATAATGTTGGGCTCTTTGTATATGCTATATAACTCCTCATTATATCTCACTCTCCAAGATCCATTTTCCTGTATGGGTCCGAATATTTTTCTGAGTATTTTTCTTTCAAATATTAGAAGGGAAGATTCGTTCTTCTTACTCAATACCCAGCATTCAGACCCATATGTGAGGACAGGTCGTAGCAGTGTCTTATAAATGGTAAGTTTTGTCCTTCTGGACAACAACCGAGATATAAGGTGTTTTCTCAGACCAAAGAAGCATCTATTTGCCATGAATATTCGACGTTTAATCTCGATAGATGCATCATTAACACTTGTCACTATGGATCCCAGGTAGGTGAAGGTGTTTACACGTTCTATTGTATGAGAACTTATATTAATCGTGGTAGGTGTCTGGTTATTACGGGGTGCTTTAGTGGCTATCATATATTTGGTCTTATCGGAGTTGATGCGAAGTCCCATTCTGTTTGCGGCCCTCTCCAACTGAACAAATGTCTCCATCATTGCTTGTGGGGATCTACCAATAATGTCAATATCATCCGCGTATCCCAGTATTTGGCTTGATTTGTAGAAAATTGACCCATTTGTCTGTACTTCGGATTCTCTTACACACTTCTCTAGAGCCATATTAAAAAGTAGACAAGCTAGTGCGTCTCCTTGACGCAGTCCATTCATTGTGTAAAATGGTTCTGAGATATCATTCTGAATCCGGACTCTACATTGTGATTGGTTCATAGTGAGTCTAACCATCCTTATGAGCTTGTTAGGAATACCCAAGTCCTTCATGGCCGCATAGAGTTGAGAGCGGTTAATGCTGTCATATGCAGCTTTGAAATCGATAAAGAGGTGGTGTGTATCGACATTATACTCTAGGGTTTTTTCCAATATTTGACGGAGAGTGAACATCTGATCTACAGTGGATCTCCCCGGACGAAATCCGCTTTGATATTGGCCTACCAGGTTTTCAGCGTACGGCAGCAATCTGGAGAACAGGACACCGGCAAAGACCTTATATGATGCATTCAGTAGGGTAATTCCTCGATAGTTGGCACATTGCATTGTATCACCCTTTTTGTGGAGTGGGCATATGATTCCAGTCCTCCAATCGTCTGGTACAGTTTCTGAGTCCCATGTTTTCTCCACGATGGTATGGATCATAGCGGTTAGTTCAGTTCCTCCGTACTTAAGTAACTCACCAGGGATATCGTCATGTCCTGGAGACTTATTATTTTTGAGGTTTTTTATGGCTGTTTTTACTTCCATTAGACATGGTGGTGGTATGTTTTCTTCGTCCTCAGCATAGGGATTCTCTGTATCAATGTCATCGGAATGGTTGTTATTAAGAAGTTCCTCAAAGTGTTCGGCCCAACGTTTCAAGATATCCACTGTATCGTTAAGAATTTCGCCATGTCTGTTTTTACAGGCAGTTACCCTTGGTTTATACTCTTTGCGCTGCTGATTAATCCTCCGGTAGAACTGTCTACATAATCCCCGTGAGTTGAGGTTTTCTAGCTCACTGATCTGGGACTGTTCCCACTCTTTCTTTTTCATCTTGTGGATTTTCTTTTCATCCCTTCTTCTCCGTTTGTATTCCTCAGCATTGCCTCTGGTATTCCGCTGTTGTAATCTGAGATATGCCTCGTTCTTCTTCTGTGTTACCTCTGAGCACTCGTTATCGAACCAGTTAACCGGCCTTCCAGATTCAACACATCCAAGTATTTCAGCAGCAGTTCTCTTGACGATAGTCTGGCACTTCTCCCATACACTATTGGGTTCTTGGGTTCCATCCACTTCAGCGAGTTCTCCATTAAGTTTTTCCACATATTGGGTACGCTTCTCACGGTCTTTCAATGCTTCTGTATTAAATTTAGTGGATCTTGTTGATTTGTGCAGTTTAGCCATTGATATTCTGGCTCTAATTTTGTTAATTACGAGATAGTGGTCAGAATCAACATTTGCCCCACGGTATGTCCTAGAGTCTAGGAGGTTTGATATGTGTCTGCCATCCATTAATATATGGTCTATCTGGTTACAGGTGGTCCCATCTGGTGACTTCCAGGTAGCTTTATGCATTGACCTATGTGGGAAAATTGTACCTCCAATGACCATGTTGTGGGAGGCAGCAAAGTCCACAACTCTGTTGCCATTATCATTGTTATCATGGTGTAGGCTATGGGCACCAATAGTTGGCTTGAATATGTCATCATTTCCCACTTTAGCATTTAGATCACCAATGATGATCTTGATGTCTCCGCGGGGGCATCCGTTATAGGCACTTGTCAATTTATCATACCACACATCTTTATCATCGTCTGTACTCTCCTCTGTAGGAGCATGTACATTAATTATTGAGTAGTTGAAGAATTTGCCTCTCATTCGCAATGTGCACATTCGTTCATCAATGGGTATGAAATCAATAATGAGGTGTTTAAGTTTCTTAGCCACAATAAATCCAGTTCCCAGCACGTGATGTTCGTCGTGACAGCTATAGTAAACACTGTGCTCCCTCCTCTCAATCACTCCCTTCCCAAGCCATCTAATTTCCTGTAGAGCCGTTATGTCGGCCTTGTATTGCGTCAATTGGTCTGTTAGTATACGCAATGCTGCTGGTCTGTAGAGTGATCTTACATTCCAGGTACATAATCTAAAATCGCTGTCCATGTTCCGTTTCCTAGGTCGGTTATTCGGGGTCAGTCCGGCTTCTTTTGCTTTTGGTTTCATAATCGTGTGGTTTCAGATAGACAGGTGATTAACCCATCGTATCTTAGGTCCCTGGTGGGGCTGCCACCTTAAGGCCTGAGACCCTGCCCTGGTTTTCTGTTAGGGTTTTCCTTCCCTTAGCTGGTGGGGTCTGGTTTTGGGTTTGGTTGGGATCGCTGTAGATACGGTCATTAAATTAGATACTTCCTCGTATGTGTTTAGAAAAACAAAGTCCAGTCCAAACAGTATTTTAGTAATAACTTTGATTTATGTAGTCTTCAGTAAAAATGTAGTTGAATAAGTATTTAGTGTTAAGGTCGAAATATGAATTCGGACGTAAGATTTTTTTATTCAGGCGTACTTTTAATTATAAATTAAATTTGAAATATTGTTAATAATATTAATGGTTGAAATCGATAGTGCACATATGAATCATTTTGTTAAGTTTTGCGTGCAATCAACCCAAGAAATATAATTTGATAAAAATATATACTGTAAGCAAACACATCGTGCCTAACGTGCTTTAATATTGATTTAATTGATAAAAAATCATTTATAATACAACGATTGGAATGTGACCTATTTTTTAGATTAATATTTCATATGTGAATTTATAAATTTAATATTTCTCTTGCAATTTTGTATTTATTTTTTAAGGTGTTTTAGCCCGAGGTTTCTAGAATATTATGGACAATAAAAACAGCGGCAAATGTGATATTTTCTGTTTTGAAAGAATTTTGTTGATGCACTATTTTCATTGAGCGAACAAACGAGCAATCGCTCACTGGCTCACCCAAAGAAAATGAGGATTATATTATTTTGTATCTCGACAACTTTTTAGAACTAACTTTTTACAGAGTTTGAGTAAAGTAAAATGAAACTATAAATTAAGTATTTTACTTCTCTATTTCATTTTACCTATTCTTATAAGTTTCCAAAGGTTCTCAAAATTGTTGTATATTTTTGTATTATATTACAATTTCGTTGTATACAGTACAATTTGGCAAGTGTATTGCCGTGATCTCCCAATTTTTCCAACCAACAAAAAATATGTTAAAATAGTTGAATCCTTTAAAAAAATCTGGAATCCAATGGGAATTGAGCCTGAAACCCCCGGCGTTAAAGGCAGACGTCTTATCAACTAGGCCACGGAGGTCAGGCCTTTAAATAAGGTATATAAATTACATGTGTTCTCGAAAGTAGATATATCATATAGGGTAGCGCAACAGGAACTGCAATTTTAAATCAATAAAAACAAGTTTTTTTTAATGTAACATACTCGTATATTTGTGTAAACGTAATTAGTGCACATAGGAATTATGTGTGAAAAATGATATTGGTCAAATAGCCCTTCGGCTCCTGTTACAGATGACAACGTTGAATTTAAGGTCATCGATGGTTTTTGGATTCTTGGCATACACTTGAGATTTAACATAAACCCTAGAGAAACAAAATCAAAAGGGATCACATGCCATTGTTTCATCAGCAGTATGACAAGTAGGCCCAACCCATCTTGTTGGAACAAAGTGTTTTCCAAGTCCAAATCGTTCGATTGATGTCAAAAAGAGTTTGAATCATGTCACAACGTCGATTTTTATTGACCCAAACAGATCATGTTTATCTTCGAAGAAATATGGTCCAATGATTCCTCCGAATTAAAATTGAAGTTCTTGTTGCGCCACCCTATATTTTTTTATGTCAAGGCCTTCAAAATATACTGTAAAAAATAAGGAGTTTTAATAAAAGTATCTTATAGAGAATCAAACAGTTTTGATGTGAGTTTTACTTCACTTAAGGAAGAAAGTCAAGTCCCTTAATGTGATGTCTCCATCGCATCTATTGAATCTGTGTCTGAGAAATGTTCCTTCGAAGACGAGATGAACTATGAGGTCGATTTTGTCTTTACCGAATAAATTAATTCTTCCGAATCGATTCAATGGTATTAAAACGAGACTATTGCCGTTGTGGGTCATGTGGCGTGAAATAGTTTGCATCTAAGTGTGGCGTCGCAGGTTGACAAGAATGGCGTGTGCAACTTTAGGAAGGACTTTAAGAGAACCCTTTTTGTGAGTTCTTGTCAAAATAAATTATTAAATATTTATTACATTTTATTTATACATGACAAAAAATATATAAATACACAATTTGCGAAAAAACAATATGTAATTTCATTTGGACACAATTTTAATGGATCTAGGTTTTTTGCCTTTCATTTGTCGTGTTCCTTGTAAACTAGACTTTTGCATGTCATTAAGGACAGAAATATAAATACTGCACTCTTTTTAAAGCCGATAATGATAATAATTTAAAAAAGGCAGTATATATAGCGTCGTTAAGAGAATATTTTCTCCTCAAGGGCGCGTTAACTTTGAATTCAAACCCTTTATTATTGATAGATTAAAAATATCACAAAATTGATATTTTTAATTGAGTATAAAGTTATGGCTATGTACTCCCCGCATCTGCATACGTTTAGCAAAACATATTTGGTGAGAAAACCATAGAAAACTTACCAAGAGAAGACGAACTACAAAGAAACCTTTGTAGATCTTCTGATATGTGATATTAGCTTAAGGTTGAGTGTAGTATAATATGTTTGTGAGTGTACATATATTATATATTCATAAGTGTATAAAAGACCGCCCAAAAAGGGTTGTCTTCATGTGCTTTCTAAAGACAGACACGTCACCGATGTCACTTATCATTCCTCGTCACAGGATCACCATTCCTCGTCACAGGATCAGTAACAGCATAACACCTATCATAATACCCCGACAACTACGGTGTAACTATCACATACAGATGCGGGTAAGTACCTAATTTAATCGCTGCATCGCCCACATTACTATCCGTAGACTAAGCTTATACATATTTATTTAGTAATATTTTTAATTTGTAAATACTAGTGAGATCAAGACCCGAGTTAGAGCGCCCTTGAGGAAAGTCTGCTCTCTAAATATATTATTATTTTATAATTATTATCTTAAATGAAATGGACTGTGATGGAAAAAAAATCTCGCAATTATGTGCGCTAATACACTATCAAAAGTATGATTAGAGTTTTCACGAGAAAGTCACGTTTCAAGATTTGTTGAACTTCGTTTAATTTATAAATGTCATTCGCATTCGGATAAGTTAATTAATTTCAGAAAACTGATAAATAAAAAGAAAAACTCACTGTTAAGATATTTTTAAATTAAATTATCAGGTTTATTTGGTGTGGGAGCATTCCACAATTGGTGTGGGAGCATTTCACACTTGATGTGGGAGCATTTCACATTTGGTGTGGGAGCATTTCACATTTGGTGTGGGAGCATTTCCCATTGTGGGAAGAATGCCCTTGATGAGGTTGATGAGTAAGTGGTAAGACTTGAATATATGTGTATATACTCAAACCAGGCATTATCAAAATTTGGTAAGATGGTAGTCCCCAAGAACAATACAGTACCAAATATGATGTTTGGAAGAGCACAAGAACGTGCAAGAATATTGGAAAGGGGCTGATTAAATGGTGTAGAAATGCATGCACTGAGAAAGAATACGTGGATGACAATATGTAATAAAATATGTAATTAAATGATTAAGGATGAATGTAAACTTAAGGCTGATGTATTGATTAAGATGAAGCACGCAGAACGAGTGAATGAAGAAATACTAATAATATTTTATTTATTTATTGAACACTTCACTGTAAAAACTATCTGGCGGGCTTATCTGGCAGCTATCTCTTTAAACCAACCAGACAAAAGAAAATAAAGCAAATTACATAGTCACAAAAAAAGTCAAATGATTATTCATCTTCATGAATTTTATGAACATATATGGCACACATACATAATTACATTAAAAGTGAGATGTCAATCAAAGGAAAACGAAAGGATGGTGGAGAGCAAAGAAGAATCAGTTGAACCATTGAATGAAATAACACACATCAATACAAATATAAAGTGAAAATGAGAATGGAAGACGTGTAGAGGAAGTCCGAGAAAAGTATGGTTGGATTAAGTGATTGATATTAAAAAGGAAACGTCAGAGAAATCCTAGGATCTGCATGAGAAGGTGTGTGGATGGGGAAGAGGCGAAGACTGTGTGTCGAGATAGAAAAGTCTGGCCTTACTCTATTTTCTTTGTCAACTCTGAGATGGATATGCCGTGGTAGTGCGTATTAATTAGGTTAATTAGTAATCAAATTGAATAAATTTATTTCATAACATTATTAATCCCTTGTACCGGTGGAGATATAGGTGGCAAGAGTTGGATGTAAGTAAAAAGCACATAATGTAGGATCCAACAAAGATACAGCGTTGCTTTCAGCTCCCTATGAAGCCATTAATCAATCAAGTTTTGTTGCGTGTATAATATGCAGAGTTTGGAGAACGGAGACAACGGAATACATAACATCGACATGCCCCATTTACGTATTTCAATGGGGAATTTTTGAAGTACATCAAGCTACTTCAACCGCTTTGTCCTGTCTGAGGAGTCTTTATGTTCCACTTGAAAACTACCATAATATAAAGGAAGAAGATCACTACGTGTCTTGAAGGGTGGATAAAGACAACAGATCTACAGACTCTTATTTTCAAGCTAAGTTCTTTCGGCTTTTTACAATAGCGAAACGCTTTTCAAAGTGTGATAGTTAATATTAAATACGTCACAAGAAAAAGACACGTTTCTAGATTATTTTGCGATTCCTCTAATTTCTAAATGTCATTAGAATTTTGATTAGCTAATCATTTTTTTGCAATTGAAAAATTATAGTAAATAATAACCTCACCGTATCGATATTTTTTAATTTGATAATCAGGTTCAAGTTCTTAGTAAGATACAGACCAAAGCCTAGTGTTAACTGGAGATACGAAAAATTAAAAGCAATAAATTCAGATTTACAAAAATTGTGTGTACACATTAAATTACTTGTTTTTTGACAAATTATCTTTTAATCAAATTTCTTGTCATGTATTAAAAATAAAAAAACTAAATTACACCACATTGTATGTGACACATGACATTGTATACGTGATAAACAACCTCTTTGGTGAGACCATTGACTTCGTCCTGGGTGTTTCGGGTTCGATCCCCGATAGTACCCAAATAGAAAAAAAACCTAATCTCGAAAAACCTGTTCATCTGTATTAAATACTGGCTCCCGCTAAGTACGTCTGCGAGTTTTGGTGCCTCTTTTTGTGCGATATTGTTGCCAATACGAGTAATGACGAACTTAAGTTCCATGTCTACTCAATTGGTTCTACTAAACCGGAATGCTCGTAGAACCGTATACAATGTTGTGTTCCATCCACGCTCTTCAATATCTCCGATCTTCTTTTTCGGATATGTTGGATAGTTCCGTATGAAAGAAGTAGAAATAATAATACATAACACATTCGTTTCGTTGCGGCGTGCCCCTTGTAGGGTAGACAGAAAAAACAGATCTTTACAACGTCATATTGAAGTCTTATTCTTTAAGCTTTTAAAAATACAAACACATGGTAATGCACATATATTTTATATCTTATTATTAAAAATAAATAAATTAATATATTTCATCAAATATGTTCACCAAAATTATAAGTTATATATATTTATTTGATAAGCCAGTCTATACCTAGTCGTTATGTAACATGATTTCCATTCGGAGGATGAACTTAAAAAAACGGGTCCCAGTATTTTATTGTATTGAGTAGTAATTATTTTAGTTAGATGACGAATCTGTCTACTACAGTGGTTCTAAACACGAAAGATCGATTAATAGAGCCAAATACCATGTTGTCTCTCTTCAATGTGTTTGAATCACCAGTTCGAATTTGATGAAAAGATGAATGAAAAAAAATCCCTGCATACATATATATTATAATAGATACCA
This sequence comes from Odontocerum albicorne, assembly GCA_949825065.1. Lineage (NCBI taxonomy): Eukaryota > Metazoa > Arthropoda > Insecta > Trichoptera > Odontoceridae > Odontocerum > Odontocerum albicorne. The sequence continues at coordinate 14,663,077 of OX463860.1, read as the reverse complement.
TCATACGAGTACCTTCGACAGAGTGCCATACTTACATAATACGATACACATATTTTGTCTCACACTCATATAACTCTTACGATTTCTAATGTTTCCTTCTTTCAAAAAAATCTTTCACTTGATCAAATCATACTTTCTTTGGTCTTTCTTTACTGTGTTTTCCACTCACATATGTACTTTATATTTTATTTTGTCGGTATTTCTTAACCCTCCTTCATCTTATTCAACACATCAGGCTTAAGTTCACATTTGACAAAAAATCCAGCTTTATAATGCTCTCATATCAAGTTGATCTGGTAATTTTTAACATAAGTTCGTATTGAGGCAGTGATTTTTCATTCGATTATCAGATATGAAAAAAAGTAATTTAATGAAACGCTGTGGTCTTGTGATAAAAGTATTGTTTCCTCCAAAGAGTTAAAGGTTCAATTGCCATACTAAACTGTCATCTTTCTCTTTTTAACTGGAAACAACAATTGTCCTACCGAATTACTGTTGAAAATGTTCGATTATTGGTTATTCAATATCACCGGCGTTTATTTTTTTCAATATAATTGAAATCTATAGTTTAGTATGAAAACAAATTATTTGTATTTCCCAACCACAATTTCAAAAAAGTAATGAAACCTTCAACGAAAATAAACATGAACTTTAGATAAGGGATTGGTAATTTATATTATTATTGCGAAATTCCCCCTTCAGATTTCGGATTTAACTTAGTGGGACTTTTTCTTTTTTCCACCAATTACATTAATCCCCCCTAAAAGTATTTTAAACTCCTATCCTTTGTAGAGAGCCACCGGGTAGGATATAGAAATACATGTAGCGAGATTAATGTAATTAATGAAAAAAAAAATTATTTTTAAATATTCCAGAAAAAAAGCTGTTTACTATGTGTTTACTGACCCTAGTATTTTAAGGGTGACAAAATTGGCTTGAAAGATAAATTTGTACGAAGCAAAAAAGTGATGACAGTAAGATTTATACACTAGAAATGAGAACTTTGCGAAGAATGTTTATGAAATTTGCAAAAATAATCTTTAAAAATAGTATAGTAGGTATGCAAAGTTTGAAAAGATCTATAAAAATGCAGCATGATCACAATAATTAAATTCTGAAACAGGGGAAAGTAAATACCCTTTATAATAAGAGAGTATATCATACCTGACAAGGTGCCAAAGCGAAATATTTGTGCTGAGATAAAATAAAGTTGAGATCTATTCTTTCTGCCAACCCCGATAGGGGTTTCTTAGCGTGATAATAATGATCACAGTTAAATTGGGGTTAATAAATTAAAGAAAAACAATAAATCATAATATGGGTGTTTTAAAATTACAAAGCTAGAAAAATGATAAATATTTAATAAAAGTTTTTTGTGTCCAGGAAAAAAAATATATTTTAAGTCAAGATTCTATTCATTAAAAAAAATTGACAATACTTACGAATTTCTTTAGCTAAAGAAGACCCGAAAAGTAAACTAAAAATAACGTAAAAAACTGTCGATTTCATTTTGGATATAAAACGAACTATCACAGGTTAGTTTAAAAAATGTATATTCTGTCAATTTAATTAAGTTTAAATCAAAAACAACATAAAATTCTAAAAGATTATGAGCTTTCCCGAGACCGAATTTTTCTCATTTAATTTTCCGCGTCACTCCTCGCGCGCGAGTATCTCGGTCAACGGCTAATGCTCGACTGACGTTTTGGCGGGATGTTACTGATATACATTTGAAAAAAGAATAATGGTCAACGATATGAGAAGAAAAAAACATAGACAAAAGCTTTAATTCAATTGACCGGTAATGAAACCCATAAAAATTGAGCTGGAACGTTTAATGAAAATGCTCGAAGTTTTTATTAAAATACGAGTATTTGAAAAAAATCCGAAAGCAAGGCTGAAAAAAGCAAGGATAGTGACAGACGTTTATAAATTGTTTAATTGAAAATAATATTTGCACGTTTTGTCTAGGCATTATGACGTTGATCCAGAAAACAATATTGTTTGGACTATTTCATGATAATGATAACAAAATTTTTCTTTATTTTGAAAATGTATGCAAGATTTCAGAATTTATAATATTTGATTTTGTCTTCAGAAATCATGTAAGAATTGATTTATTTTTAAATATTAACACTTTAAGACCCGATCGAAATCAAGACAACCTTTCCCAGCGCCCGGCTTGTTTTTGAGGAATTTCGATTTTTGTTAAGGGCTTACGAAAATTATTTTAATTAGTAAATATTTAAAATATAGCAATAAGACTCTGTATATTTGTTTATACTTGAATAATTAAGTTTAGTATGGTTACCGGTTTACTTAAACTGATATATCAAAGTAAATATTAATTATATTGTTTAAAATACTTAATAATTTAGTTAAATACGACACTTCTGTCAAAATTTTCCTTTGTGGAGAGCTACACCACACTCCCCACACATGTACCGGATCTCACTTCTTTTGTTGTGCTTAGCACATACCTCTACAGGGTTTTTATTTATTGTCAGCTGATGGACTACATATCAACAAATGTTAAGACATGTTGTTTGACAACCTGTTTGTGGGATCTTGAAAATTCCTTATTCTATTTGAACCTAGAGACTATAGTTAGTTTCCAGATACATTTGTCAAAATCTTCAAGATCTGACACTAACTTCACTGCATAGTGATGACGCGACGTAAGCATTTTCATCATAAATTAATTCATATACGAGTATATTTTAATTATCTAGTGTTATTTATTTTAAAAATCATGCATCAGAAATCAGGAAACTATTTTTTACTTTATTGTATTTAACACTTAATTGTAAATACAATCTAGTGGGCTTATTGCCAGGCGGCAATCTCATTCAATCAACCAGACAAAAGTAAATGAAGCAAGTTACATGGTCACATAAATCATTCAAATGACTATCCATCCTCACGAAATCCATAAACACATACTAGAGCATATGCCCACAAACCCCACAAAAACGGCCAATCACCCGAACATTCATTTTCATATAAAGTGAGATATAATCAATGAAAGGAAAAGGAAGGGATGTGGGAGAGGAAAAGAAAAAAAAGTGAAACACGTTATTTTACTAACTAGAAGTTAAGAGTTTTTTCAGTTGCTTCTTAAAGCATGCCAAGGACGAAGCGAAACCATCGTTTAAAGGTTCAATTGTTTACAAAAGTATTTGCTAGATGCCAGTAATATGTCTTTTGTTGAAAGAGGCATCGATCATGTGAAAACACAGAACCGGTACTCAAGGCAAATGTTGTATAGTATATCACGTTAAATCACTGGATTAGGATATGAAGTGTTCATAGGTATAACCAGTGTTAATTTTTTGAATACTGAAACTAAATATAGACATTGATGTTGATGGATTTTTTAAGGCATATTCACATTAAATTGAAGCGAGAAGCAATCACAAGTTAGTCATTGTTAAAATAAGATGAATGCGATAGAAATAAGATCATTGCGTAGAATGTGTGTAAGAACAATGTACGAGTATGATAGAATAAATAATGAGAACATTAGACAAGATGAAGATTGAAAGCAGACGCACTGTTTAAAATGAAGAAACAAGTATTGAGAAGGTTCACCCTCATATAATGAATAAATTATGAAAGACTTACAAAAATATACCACACATACATACAAACATACCATCACGCTCTTTCCTTGAGCGCCAGATTTTTATAATGCGATACACACTTTCCCATTTTCAACGCCCATAAAGGTATATGATCATTTGATCCAACTATACTCTCCCCAGTCTTCCTCTACTACGCCTTTCACTCATTTGCGCAACATTTGTATTTTGTTAGTTTCTTCATTCATTCATTCACTCTACATGCAAAAACAATTTATACAAATAAAAAGTACGATAAGTTTGGGAAGACCCAGAAAATAAATGACACAGCCAAATGAATCAAGTTCTGAAAGAGGGAAGAGTGAAAAGTCTTTACAATAGAAAAGTGAGATGAAGACGCTTATGGACGCTAATAAGCGAAATATGTGTCTGGATAGAATGAAGCAGAGATTTGCTCTCTCTGTCTACTATCTCACATTTTATGATGATTCTAGTGATTATTGTGAATTATTTAGCGTCAGGTAACTATTTATGTTCTGAGGAGTATTCGTCCATTAGTTCTGAGAGATCACCCAACCTTAGTTTGTAGTGCGTGCAGTAGACAAAAGAAATAATGTCACGGCCTTATGTTTCTGATATTCTTTGCGATATCTTGAGAGTTGTTCTTATTTATATTATACAGATATGAATTTAAAGAAGATATTTGCACTGCAGTTTATTGTTTGCATGCTACTCAACTTCAAGCACACGATCTATACGTATTGAATACAAAGTTCAACCTGTAATTTAAAATAATTGTTCTGAGATCCTGACCTAGCAATATGGTGCGTTATACGGACTGGTATAATGTTTTCTAGGACTTAAAAATGAAAAAATTGAAAACGACACACGGGAAGAGAATACTGTCACACTTAAAATATGCCGCTTGAAAAAGTGGATAAAATTAGGAGAAGCTAGCAGTGACTTGAAGTCTTGTAGCTAGAGGACGGTCTCCAGCAAATGGATAGATGGGTAGAACCGATGGATTTTAAACTAGTTCAATATCACAGCACTCACTACACTATTGGGCTGTTTGTTCCAACAATGTTTCCTTGGATTATTGTGAAGAGTCTTTTTGATGACTTTTCAAATGTGTGTTTTGGTTTAAAGAAAATTGTTGCTGAAGCTCTGAGTTATCATAATGACTGCTCAATATCTTATAACTATCAGTCAAGTCGTCATGTTTTCACCTTTATTGTGGAGTAGATAAGTTCAATAAATGTTTTATAGCTTCGTTAGTCAAATTAGTAAGACACCTTTGAATTTTTATTGTTCATCTTTGAACTCTTTCAAAAAGTTCAATGTTCTTTATGAAACAGGGATTCCATATTTGGCAACAAGATTCTAACAATGAACTTAAACGACAAATTCTGTACTTATCGTGGATCAGCTCTGGGAGAAGTAGAAGAGAATCTTCTACTCAATTTCAGACCAACAGGGAACAATAAACATCAGTCATAAGCAATACGACTAATAAGAAGACACATTCTACTGACTTGACGAATTGTCATATGAAGGATTGAAGTATGCCCTTTCGATAATAATAATAATAATAATAAAAGGATTATTTATGTCTTTGTCCTCAGTAATATACAGGTAAAGCTTAGTTTATAGGATACACAACAAATGAAAGGCAACAAACACAGATCCATTAAAATTGTGTCCACATTAATTTTCCCAAATCAGATATTTATAAAATTCCTTGTTATATATATTATATCATAAATAGATAAAAAATAATATAGCTCCGTTTAGACAGCCGATTCTTCTCAAGGGCGCTATACGTGTATAAAGATTTGAACATATTATATTTCATAATAAATATTTATATAGGGTCTTTCAAGTTGAGTGGTTTTTTTAAATTCTTGGATAAAACACAGATGGCGTCACGGACTTACCTGGGTCTTGTGACATTTGAGAAGTGTAATACGAGTATATGACATTTATAAAAATGGAGTCGTATACAATACAGCAACGCGTTCGAATTGTTGAATTATTTTATGTATTGCAATCTCCGGAAACGGTGATGTTAATTAACCACCAAGATCATATGATCTGACACCGTTGGACCATTTTCTCTGGGGTTACGTGAAAAGCCAGGTCTGTAAGAATGACCTCTAATCGATTCCTGAGCTGAAGGACGAATATATTCGCGTTATTAGTGAGTAAGAACCGTAATTATGCCTAAATGTCATCGAAATTTTTGACAAAAGAGTGGACATCTTTGGAGCAGCAAGAGGTGGACATTTGGGGGATATTGTTTTTTGCGTTTAAATGTCATATATTATACTTTAATGACCAATAAAAAGTTTTTTGAAATCAAAGCAAATTGTGTGTTTTATTTAAGAATTTAAAAAAATTGAATTAAAAAAACTGCTCAATTTGAAAGAACCTTTATAAGTTGAGTGTAAAGATGCGTTGGCTGTAGATACGGCCATTAAATTAGGTACTTCCTCGTGTCTGCATATGTTTAGAAAAACACATTTGATGAGAATACCGCAGAAAATTTACCAAGGAAAGACATACCACAAAGAAACCTTTGTAGATCTTCAGAATGTAACAATAGCATATTCGACTTTACGTTTAGTGTAGCGTATGTGTGAAACAGTGAGTTGGTGTCTTTTTGAGTCAAGTGATGCCAGTGATATTAAAAAAAAACGTTTGCGTTCATTAAAAGTTATGATATTGAAATAATCACTGACTAGCTAAAAGCCGGACTTTGTTAATACTATTATTTCGTATGGAAAAAAAAAGACAGAATACTGTTTTTTTTTGCTTAAACAACATTCAATAAGTAGGGGTCGCACCCCTTAGTGGTTGAATGGCAGTGATCTTGCTCGGCATTTATGGACGTCACGTCACTGGTGTGTAGCGTTCATATATAATCATAAAATTTGACAAAACCTAAGAAAAAGGGTAATCGTCAAGTGCTTCTTAAAGCTGTACACGCCACGAGAATCTCTAACATACGAGATACCTATACGATACGAGAATCTCTAACACTGAGTGGCAGATTATTCCGTTCTCGTATAGGTATACCTATACCTATACGAGAATCTCTAACACTGAGTGGCAGATTATTCCGTTCTCGTATAGGTATACCTATACCTATACGAGAATCTCTAACACTGAGTGGCAGATTATTCCGTTCTCGTATAGGTATACCTATACCTATACGAGAATCTCTAACACTGAGTGGCAGATTATTCCGTTCTCGTATAGGTATACCTATACCTATACGAGAATCTCTAACACTGAGTGGCAGATTATTCCGTTCTCGTATAGGTATACCTATACCTATACGAGAATCTCTAACACTGAGTGGCAGATTATTCCGTTCTCGTATAGGTATACCTATACCTATACGAGAATCTCTAACACTGAGTGGCAGATTATTCCGTTCTCGTATAGGTATACCTATACCTATACGAGAATCTCTAACACTGATTGGCAGATTATTCCGTTCTCGTATAGGTATACCTATACCTATACGAGAATCTCTAACACTGATTGGCAGATTATTCCGTTCTCGTATAGGTATACCTATACCTATACGAGAATCTCTAACACTGATTGGCAGATTATTCCGTTCTCGTATAGGTATACCTATACCTATACGAGAATCTCTAACACTGATTGGCAGATTATTCCGTTCTCGTATAGGTATACCTATACCTATACGAGAATCTCTAACACTGATTGGCAGATTATTCCGTTCTCGTATAGGTATACCTATACCGATACGAGAATCTCTAACACTGAGTGGCAGATTATTCCATCCCACAGGACCAGCTGTGATCGATGTTTTAAATAAAACAAAAACCAAACATATCAAAAATTTTGGTTTCACTTTCTGGTACTCCATTTTGAAATAATTTTTAGATCACAAAGTGCGGCCTAAGATCATTCTTACCACTCTGTTATTGATGCAGAATACTAGATACTCTTTTTTTAATCCAAGATTCGGTTCTTATGCCATCACATGTTTGATTAATGTACTATAAACTATAGCTTGTTTTTTTTTGTGTACATCTAATATACGAGTATATATTAGTTGTTTTGGAAAACAGTTTCGACAGTAACTGTAGCACGCATGTCCTATTCAATTGTAAAGCAGTCTATCATAATTGTCACAGTCTGTCAAAAAACACATCCACCTGTTGAACTCTTCAATCACACACACGTACGAGTACAAACCATCACTCAGTTCATCTGCTGGTATAGGTAGAGATCACAGAATGTCTGACTTTCCTATCGAGATACATATTTCGCATCTTCCACATTCATACACGTTTTCACACAGCTCCGACGATTTATCTTACGTCTTACTTTTATTTCTTTTGTATTATACCTTCCTTGATTTTCCTCTACATCCTTTGTCTCTTTTATATCTACATATATTTTCATATAACTCCTACGAATTCTCTTCCTTCTTACATTTTCTTTTTTCAAAATATCGTTCATGTGATCCAATCATACTTTCCTTGGTCTTCTTTTACTAATTTGCACTATATACTCGTATATATGTTATGATAGTCGTTTTTCGTTCATCCGTTCCACATGTCCAAACCTTCTCATTGTGCTCTTCTTCATCTTACTCAACACACCGGCCTTAAGTTCATATTCATCTCTATTAACCTTATTCCGTATTCTATCTTACTTTACCACTTCATGTATTCTTCTTAATACACGCATTTCTACACTATTTATTCATATTTTTTCAGTCTTTTCCCATCCAAGTATATTTTCCGTACATCAGAGTTGGTAATAGAATCTTATTAGATTTTGATACTTCATATATTAAGATTGAATAAATAAAATAAAATGATATGTAGGAAAATAAGATTAAATAAGTTCATAAATTATAACATATAATTAAGATTAGTTAAGTAATAAATTTGTACATAGGTATAGCCTCAACAAATGTTTGTATAATAATTTACTTGTTTAATAAATAAAAAAAAAAATAAAAAAAAAAAAAAAAAAAAAAAAAAAGATTTTGATACTATCCTTTTTGAGTAAATATATTTTATTGCTCCATTGACTTTGTTTATAATCGCTACTCGCCTTTCGATATATCTTGTAACTCTTCCATTATCTGAGAAAATATTACGAGTGACGCATTTCTTTAGTATTTATTCGGTTCTTTTGAGAGTTTTTCCATGTCTACGTTTCACTTCCATAAAACAAAGTTGGTACTCACTTATCTTCGAGTGCTTAACACACACCTTACAAGTTCTGCTGTGTTTTTCTTTTTTGTGGGTTGATCTAAATTCTAGGATGGGTCCTTTGACAGTTGACAAATTTGCCCCAATACAACATTGTAATGACGTTCAGTAATTTTAATTATTTTATCAACTTTAATATAAACTTCGATTCTAATAAATAGCAAGTTATTTAGGTAAATACTTTACATAAAACTAACAACAATGACAAATTAATACATCTTGTTACAAATTAGCAAAAATGTGGCAGTTTGTTAAAATCAAATAATATTTGGTGACGCTTGTCAAAAGTCACTACGTTAGTCTGCATTGGCTAGAGATGGGGTATTGGATAATTGGATTTTCGATTTTTTTATACCTAAAATGAAATGTTCGTAATTAGTATTAATTCATTGTGGATATTGACCTATTTAAATATAGATACAATACATAAGAAAGTCAGTTCAATGAAAATTAGGAATTAAAACGTCAGTTTAGAGAAAAACAGTTTTTCGATTTATAAAAAAAAAACTATTCGATTTGTAAAAAAAAATGATTTTACCCCATCCCTTTGAGACATGACGTTTAAAACGCCACACGACCCTTCCTAGATTTTCTGAACTATAACACACGTTTAAAACACATTCATTGCCAACCTGTTTGGAGGATCTTGCAAATTACTCATTCTATTTGGACCCGAAAACTATAATTGATCTCCAGATTTATGTATCAAAATCTATCTCTGCACACTGATGACGTGATGTCAGAATCTCCACCATAAATTGATTCAAGTATATTTTCACTATTTAAAGTATTTTCATGAAAGAAATCTGGGAATTATCTTTTAAATGTTGAATTGTTTAAAAGATATTGGCTTGATGCAAGTTATTAATGCTGTAAGCTGCCTTTTTTTGGAAGAGGCATCGATCACTTGAAAAAAAGGGACTGGAACTCAAATATAATTTATCACTTCAAAACACGAATTGAGATATAAATTATTAACAATCTATTTTCTGATTGGTTTTGTCGATAACATTATTTAATTCGTCATTTTAACATGTTAATTTTTTTCGCAAAGCCTTATTAAATTTGTATGATATTTAATGAATTAATTAATGATCATTATTTTTTGTTAAGGTTTGTTTTTTCGTAATATTTTAAATGGATCAATTTTAATGGTCTTCCTCAAAATATTGGAGATATGGGTGGCGTGTGCAGCTATAGAAAGTACTTGAAGACATTCCTATTTGGGAGTCTCAATAAAGTTTATGACTATACCTATATATGAATACTTCATTTATACACTACACCCCCTAAAGTGTTACAATCGCACGTCGGAAGATCTACAAAGGTTTCTTTGTAGATCGTTTACCCTTGGTAAATTATTATTTCTTACGAAATATGTTTTTCTTAAACATATACAGATATTAAGAAATACCCAATCTAATAGCTCCAACCCCCACCTTAGAGAAAAATGATTTTATAAAGCATAATTTACTGATTTGTAGATCCAAAATAGCTCTCACAAAATAGGGAGGAAAATGGAACTGTACCTGAAATACTTTTCTATTGCATGACTTCGATGCGACGATTACTGGTTTGTAGACACAAAATAGCTCTCACAAAATAGGGAGGAAAATGGAACTGTTCCTGAAATACTTTTCTATTGCATGACTTTGATGCGACGATTACTGGTTTGTAGACACAAAATAGCTCTCACAAAATATGAAAAAAAAAATGAAACTACACCTGAAATACTTCTCTATTGTACGAGTATGACTTCGATGCAATTTGAGTTTTCATATTGTGTTGACATTATCTCATTCTAAATCTGATGTGATGCCTATCAGCCATGTTTTTTAACTTCAGTTTTATATTGGTAAATATCGCCCTCCATTGGTGGGGTGTATTTCAATCGGAAGGATGTTATCCGATGAACCCAGATATTTTGATAGCTTCTCTCTTTAATATATTTCCTTCGTAATTATCTTAAGATACGAGTATAATTTCAGAATATGTTTATATTTGTACATACTATCAATATTTATAAATCTATTATGGCTTTAGGTAATGCATTAAATGACTTAGAAGCCAATTACACGAAACTTTTCTGTCCAAAGGCCATTCTCACATGTGTTTTTTTTTCTTCTGAATCTTAAATTTCTTGTTCTTGTGTCATAAATGCTTGTTTCAATGTTACTTTTTTTCTAAATGCGTACAGAAGAAGATTATTGGCGTATAGTTGTTGACAAAACATAACTGCAGCGTGACGGAAAACCAAATCATTGTTCGTTATTCGTCGATATATGTACATCACTTTGAAAATTGCTCGTTGTACTAACATAATTATTTTTACATTACTGTGTTATGTGTAGCGTCCCACGTTTTAGTCCCATATTCTAAAATCTATTGAATCAATCCATAATAGTGTTTTCAGTAAATTTACTTCAGCCACTCGATTTCAGGTTTTAAAAATTTTAAATTCATTATATTATAACATACATATTTTCCGTTTAATTATTCCATGATATTTGCGGATTAATTATTATATCAAGGTTTTTAGAACTGGATGCTTTTCTAATAAAAATATCGACTTGAGTGTTTTATGTTAGGTCGAAATCTTACGTAAGCGGTGCAAACTTTTAAATTAAGTAAATACGTTAGAATTAAGGATATGCTTAGTAAATAAGATATGTGCAAGTTTAACACATTGACTGCTAAATAATTTATTTTATATTTACTGTACTTTTAAAAAATTAAAAAAAGCAAGTATACTTCATTAGCACACAACCCTTACAAACTCTATAGTACCATAAGGCCACTCTGGACTCATTTGTTTTATAATTCACCCAAAGAAATTGGGAATAGAACGACGATAGGTATTTTCAAAACCCAGCAAAGTTTATATCAACGCATATATGCGTTTTCAGCACTGAACGTGTTAAACAATGTATCATTTTTAATGACTTTGTTCATAGTTTTAATTTACATAATGTATTACCAAAGTTTACTCGGGAAGGTGCTACGAGTATGTTAAATTAGGATGTTCATAACTACCCTCGAGAATTTACGATTAGTTTCGGATTTTAAAAAGCAAAATGACAACAATTTTAAATAACTTATACGGCAATGATTATTTCTATAAAATGACAAAAAGTACTTTATATAAAAGAAGGGAGAGTCCAGGGTTTTTATTGTACGTGTTTTTTATTACAAAAATACTTGCAGTTTCTCTGTCGGGGAAGAAGAGCGCCAGATTTTACTATTGTAACCCACATATTTCACCTCTTTGACAACCATAGACCTTCTCATAATGTTTTAATTTCCTTGTTTCAAAATATCATTAATTCGATTCAACTACAGTTTCATTGGTCTTCCTCTACCCCACCTTCTCTTTACATTTGCATTGTATGTTTGTTTTTTTCCATTCAGTTGTTTCACATGCCCAAACCATCTCAGAGTGATATTCTTCATATTCTTCAACAGTCAGTCTTAAGTTCACATTCATTCCTTATCATTTCATTCTGTGTGACAATACATTGTCACTTTATGTTATTTTCTTACTGCACGCATTTCAGCAGCATTTATTTGGCTCTTGTCAGTCTTCAACCACTGAGAAATAGGTATGAAATCAAAACATATTGGAAACGAGCAGTGAGCGTTATGACGTCATAATACCCGTCAATTCCCTAATTTGACGGCAAATAGTATAGTGTTCGTTGTAAGGACGTTTTGTTTTTAATATTTCCGATGAATTTGTTTTTAAACTATCAATAAATTGTTACGTTTACCGGTCGTTAAATCGTGAGCGATACTGTTTTTTTGCAGGCTCGATTGTTTTTTGTACATCATATTGAATAAAGAATAACTAACAAAACCAATGTATAGTGCCAATGAGAGTGTGAGAGAGGAAAATCAAAGAAAGTATGGTTGGATCAAGTGCATGGTTTTTTATAATTAAGAAAATGTAGAAAATCAAAGTTTTTTAAAGGAGTTGTATGTAAAATTATATCGATCTAAATAGGCGAAGGACGTGTGTTGAGATAGAAACCTTTGGCGCTCTGTCTATCCTATCAAGGAGATGTCATGTCATAAAAGTATTCATGTAAAAAATTATCAATTTCGAAGAAAAAAAAGATATTTAAAAACTAAGCTTGATATTTTAAACTATAGTTCGGAAATTCTAGGATGAGTCCTATGACAGCTCACAAATTTGCCCCAATACAACCTAATGTAATGTATTTACCTAAATAACTTGCTATTTATTAGAATTGAGGCTTATATTAAAGTTGATAAACTAATTAAAATTACTGAACATCATTACAAGGTTGTATTGGGGCAAATTTGTGAGCTGTCACAGGACTCATCCTAGAATTTCCGAACTATAGCTAATATAATTTCACATACCAGTATGCTATGTATTGAAAACTATTTAGTCAAAGGTTGTTAATACCCTACTATTGACTCAACAATGAAAAAACTTGAAGTGACGTATTGATTATCTTTCATAATTTCAGGAAAACCCATGACTCGAGGAAATACTTAGAGAAAATTGCAATAATAATATTGACTTGTGGTTTAGAGTTTTAGATGATTTGATAATCGCACAGTACATGTCAATATTTGTTCCATACTTATTAATATCCTTTTTAAAAAAATTGTTATTACTTTGGAATATTATATCTGGATATAAATATTGTTATTACTTTGGAATATTATATCTGGATATAAATATTGTTATTACTTTGGAATATTATATCTGGATATAAATATTGTTATTACTTTGGAATATTATATCTGGATATAAATATTGTTATTACTTTGGAATATTATATCTGGATATAAATATTGTTATTACTTTGGAATATTATATCTGGATATAAATATTGTTATTACTTTGGAATATTATATCTGGATATAAATATTGGAAACGCGATCATATCTGGTATGAGTATAGTGCGCGATTTTAGTGTCCATATGGAGAGCGGTTTAAAATAAAAATATTATGTTACTAAATATTTTAAAACTTTTGTTCCTGATCCCAGGTTTGAATGTGATAAACTAAATTTGTGTTGAGTCTCAGTTCCGTGTCTTCATGTGATCAATACATCTTCCAAAAAAGAATATATCACTGGCATCTATAGTTCAGAAAATGTAGGATGAGTCCTGTGACAGCTCACAAATTTGCCCCAATACAACCTTGAAACGATGTTCAGTAATTTGAATTATTTTATCAACTTTAATATAAGCCTCAATTCTAATAAATAGCAAGTTATTTAGGTAAATACATTACATAAGGTTGTATTGGAGCAAATTGGTGAGCTGTCACAGGACTCATCCTAAATTTTCCGAACTATAGTAATAATTTTTATAAAAAACACAACCTTTAAACGACGATCTCCTGATTTCTTAAATTGAAAATACCCTAGATAATGAAAAAAATGTTTGAATTGATTTATATGGAGATTTTGATGATGACACTTTGTATGAATTGATTTATAAACCCTAGATTTTGAAAATATGTATAAATTTTATTAATGTGGTAGAGATTTTTATACTGAAAATTTGTATGAATTGATTTTTATGGTCGAGATTTTGATAGTGAAAATATATGTGAATTGATTTATATACCTTAGATATTAAAAATATGCGTGTTTTAATTTATATAGTGGATATTTCTATACTGATAATATTTATAAATTATATTATTTATAGTTAAGGCATTAACATTGTGGAGGTTTAAAGACATTGTAATTTGTTAGATAAACCCAGCACAACTTACAAAGTGTGCGCTAAGCACAAGAAAATTGAGACCCGGTACATGTGTGAAAAGAGTGATGTAGCTCTTCATAAAGAAAAAAAAATGAAGAATTAACACACTTAACTAAATTATTTAAGTATTTTAAAGAAATATACAAAGTTTCATTACAATATTCTTAATATTTACTTAGATATAGTAAATTTTAATAAACCCTTCACAAAAAATAGAATTTCTCAAAAACAAGCCGGGCACGAAATGTTGCCTTGATTTTGATCGTGTCTCAAAGTGTTAAAATGAGGGTTTTGTCAGGCAAAAAAATATTTGCTAAATTAATTGAAGTAAGTTGCAGAATAACTAACGCGATCATTACCCCTTAAGTCAATTTCGGTTATTGCATCTATGTGTCATATATTTTTTATAAAACGGAAAACAGTTGGAAAGGCAACAAAATGCTTGCTGTAAATATTGGTTCCACATCCCTTTCAGAGAACGTACCTCCCTTTTATGAAAACTTGTAAAATCATTGACATTAAATAAAGACAACGTCTACACTTAGGCGTATAAAACACACAAAATTATCAAGACAAAAATGACACCTTATTTAGAAAATATACTTGAGGTTATTACGGTAATGAAACCAGAAGTCAATCCTGTTGTATAACTCATGACAACATAGAGATTCTCACGATAGTTTCTGACGACTTCTCTCCACCCATCACTACACTCCACGGCTCGAAGGGCAGTTGTTAAGGGTATTCCAGTTGAATCTCTAACTTGGTCAGTCCAACATATTGAAATACTTCCTCTTGTGTGTCGTCCGTCGACGCTTCCAGTAACCACAAACCTCTCCAGACTGTTTCCTTGGCCACGAGCAATGCGCCCAAAGAATTGGAGGACTTGCCAAAGGCATATAGTTGACAAACTGTCGGTGATTCTCAGTCTTTCGAGAATGGAGGCGTTAATTCGCCTTGCTGTCCATGGAATTCGTAACATCCTTTTCTAGCGTCACATTTCATATGCATTTATTTTGCATCACTCGCTAGCTCTTTGAGTCATGCAGAATATTGCGAAGAGAAGAGACTTAACTTTTGTCGTGATGGCGATAGGTCTGCTTTTTCATAACCAATAAACCAGAAGAAGGGAAACTCAGTTACTCGTCCCAAACCATAATTTAACATTATTCAAGGGAACTGTTTCATACTCAGCCAGCAAATGCTAGAATTACCTACTTTTGCCCTTGAAAGAGCGGGTTAAAAATTGCACATTCAATAGAGCTCTACAAAGTTAATGGTACGATATTTTATTTTGTCAAAATTTGGATTCTTATTTACGTTTTTTTTCTTTACACTGGCAGTGTAGTAATGTTGTATGTGCGAGTTATTTTTATATATTTTTTACAATGTTTATATATGATATTTATTAAGTTTATTATTGTATCAACTGCCTATATATCATTTTTTTATTATAATTTACGTGTACAAGGGTGTGATCTGAAAAACATTTGGCGTCCTTGTGGCTGAGCTCACCCTCCTAATGGTGAGGTGTATCTTAGATAGGAGCGTATTTATGAGATAAGCACAGACCTTTTGTTAGTTTCTCTCTTAATTGTATTTTCTTTATGATTGACTCAACATATACGTGTTATTTTAAGATATATGCACATGTATTTATAAACTATATTACTATCAATAAACTTATTATTTATTTATTTTAATTCTATATATTAGTCATCTCACAAGACAGCTTGACTGTTGAGACAGCTAATTTACACTCACAAAATTCACACATACTCGTAATATACACACGCATAAATATTTCAACTTTTTAGCACTTTTATTGAGATTTTTGCGGATATTCATTTAGTTTAGAATTGTATCAACGGCTGATTTATTATCATTTTTTGTATTATAATTGACGTTAACAAAGATGTGGGCTAAAAACATTTGGCATCCTCGCGGCCGGACACTCTCCTATTGGTTAGAGTGTGTCTCGATTGGGAGGACATTTAGATAGCACAAAAAACTTTTCATGCAAAAAAAAATATCAAAATGAGGGTCAAAAGCCATAGTAACATGTAAATTGAGTTATAACATTGAAAAAAGGCCAACTCAAAACAAAATAAATCCAAAACAATATAAAAGTAAAGTTTCCGCTGGAACCATTTCTTTACTTTCGTCAAGTAAGAAGTCAAAGTCACATGCCAATACTGATTGAAACATTTTAACAAGAAATTATTGTAGCTAACAGAAAGGGCACATGATTGTATTATTAACAATACAAGAGTTTAAAGTAAATACATACTAACATTGATATGTATGTGATGATTCACGGCATTTCCCTCTAGGGGTAGGCAGAGAGCATATATCACCAGGCTTTCTTATCTCGGCACACGTCCTTTACCTCTTCTAAATCCATACACCTTTTAATACAACTTCAATGATTTTTCTAACCTCTTACTTTTCCTAACTTTCTAGGTTTCTTTTTTACAAAATATTCAGTTGATTCAACCATACAACTGAATGGTATTTTGTAAAAAGGAAACGTAGAAAATCAGAAAATATAAGATGTGAGAGAAAAGTAAGAGGTAAGAGAAAAGTAAGAGGTAAGAGAAAAGTAAGAGGTAAGAGAAAAGTAAGAGGTATGAGAATAGTATGAGTTATATAAGAATGTGTACGGATGTAGAAGAGGTGAAGAATATGTGTCGACTAAAGATACACTTGATCTAACCACAGCATACATATAGGAGTATACTCGTATGTGTACATACCATCCAACTGTCTCCCATTCGGAATAAGCAGAGTAGAAAGTGCTAGATTTCCGATATACTTATTTTGCCTCTTCTACATTCATACACCTTCTCATATAGCTCCTAATTTGTGGCAGAATACAAGTAAGCTTTTCACAAAACGAGACCAAATTGTCGTCTTCATGGGGTGAGTCAAAATTCGTTTGAGACATCTAGGAAATAAAAAATAAAAATTGAAAAAAAGGTTGAGATTCTGTGGAAAGGTATTATTTGTTCATGACCTTGGCGTAATATTATCAAAGAGTTTTATACTTTGAAACTAGTTTTTTTCATCCAATCCTAGCAAACATTTATTCAATTTTTTTTCAGAATATATTTAACACATTTTATAAAAGGTGTTAAAACTTAACACTCATGTGACAAATTACGAGAATAAAATTTAAAAACGTCAATAGGATGCCATAGCTTTTTTATTAACAATTTGAGGTTTTTTTGTTCTGTTAATTAATTTGAATTATATTAAGTACGTACGATGTCTGTGAACACGTATGACTATTCTTAAAATTGTATTTATTTTGTTTTCAACCAGGTATATAAGATCTTTCGGAGTTCAGTTCAGTTCAATCCATCACCCACGCTGTTATGGGGAACAAAATAAGTCCTCATCCAGTGTGATCTACACTAGATGATGTTTTTTATGAGCCCGACGTCATGTAGTGACAAAGAAGGAACTACCCAAGGGGCTCCTTCTCCGGTGGCGACACACCTGAGTGTAAAAAGTGTAGTGGTGACGACAGACTTAAGATCCGGCATCACGGGAGAAGAAAAATGACCCACTGCGCAGATTTTCTTCTTCTTATAAAGTGACTTAAGGACTAGAGTTCAAACAGCCCAGCAACTTGCCAGTACTTTCACAGAAAATTTTAAATGTAACAAAACTACCCTTTGACGCCACTAGGATCTTTTGAAGTACTACCGCGTGGTTTGGGTTGTGATGCCGACGACGTTTTGGAACCGTCGAAGTTTTCATTTTCTGGACTTGTTTCTAGTCAACTTCGTCATCGACTATAAATAAGATCTCAAGAAGGAAACTGTAACGTTTTCGAAACGATGGAGATCGAAACTATGCGGTACAAAACTCCTAAAAGACCTTATATAATTGATATACGAAGAACCGCAAAAGACTCTGAACCTTTTTTCGAATTCCTCGAATCGTTTAATTTAACTAAATTTTTATAATGTAAGGTTCATAGTTTTTAATTTATTACTTATATTTTTAAACTTTTTTTTTTGATAAATATGACCGAAAACAATATTGTCTCTCGGTCATACTTTTTAATATTCCTGCATCATCCGTTCGGACGTTAAGAGGGTTGTCATACGAATTAATGAAAACTGTTAAAACGTTATTTTTTTTCGGTTAAGTTCATATTTCAGTTTATGAATTGCCTTACATTAAGGTCCTTTAAGTAAGGTTTTTAACAAAATAAACTTTGGTTTTTCACAAAATTAATTCTAGGGGCTTCTTCTTCTAAATGTGGCTTCCAGGGGCTTTTTTTTCTTCCCCTGACAACAAAAAAGCATATTTCGCCTCTTGCTGATTGATTGACCCTTTCACCAGATCTAGGTTGCAAATGAGCACATTAAAAAAAGCACCTCACACATTGGTACACCAGAGTAAGTGCCCATATATTATCTGACTTGTATACATTGATTAAGATTTTTTTATATTATGAGTTATTATGATTTCTCCGAAAAAATATTATATTATAGCTCTTGAGACCTGCAAGATTCTTATATGTGACTTATGATGAGGTTAAACTTGGCCAACCCTGATTTATATCATATTAATGAAGTTAATTGTATTGTATCGATATGAACGCTTGAGTGCCACAGTAATTGCTAACGGGATAAATAGCAAGCCAATTTTCCAGTATATCAAGAAAAACTTTTCTTTGGTGCACTGGACAATTGTTAAAGCCATTGTGAATTTAGGTTGTTTTTGGTGCCGTACTCATGCATAACCACTCGTACACGGAATGGTATTATTGAATGAATTCTTCGATATTGATATCTCCCATATCTCGGTGGATAAATTGAGGATTGAAATCCCTAATAAACTTTTGAGGTATAACTTATCCAATTCATAGAGAAGCATGAGTATCATTGTTCTTGTTGTCATTATATTATACTATACTCATCATTTGATGTTATTGATTTACGTCTACCATATATCAAATGTAAAATAAATAAATAATAAATTACGGAGATATATAGGAAGAGGAAAGTATAAAAAATTGGGGATTACTCGTATTCTGGATAAAAAGGCCTAAAGGGAAATCCAGACTGGAACCTTTTTATAAAAATCTAGGTTCCATCATGAATCAAACCTGAAACCACTGGGTAAGTAGATAGGTAGAGAGACACACTTGTAGTTGGGATTCTCTACAATACCCATTATGTAAAGGTGACTTACCACCTTGACGCAAACCCATCCGCAAACGACACATGAGTGGCATTTCTATTTTGTTTATTCACATTATATTAAACCATGATTTCAAAAGGATAGATTGTAAGATTGATTTATATTTACATCCCTTATTTTCACCAATTATATCCCAATCCAACACCCATCGGTACTAACTATCATGTTTAATTTTATTTATCTGAAATTTTTGTGAAAAGAAAACCTGGGATATGTGAATGAGTGTGTGGGATTTTGCAGTTAGTGGAAATGTTATGTATGATTCGGAAGCTTACCGCACCTTAACGACTATAAGCAATTAATTTTGATTAAAACTAAATTCAACCGTAAATATCTCAATTTTCATTTTAAAACGTTTGATAAACAGATTAAAAAAAAAGTGGCAGTGATTTTTTTGTATTTGGGTTTCAATGAAATATTTCTAGTGTAAGGCTTCGGAGATCTATAAAGTTTGAAGACTACTGATTTACATGAAATTTAACTGTTTAAAAAAGAATTATCCTTGAATTAAAGTAAAAGAGATCTTATTTTTTATGTAATATCGGAAGCCGCTCTACTTGAATAATTAATTGAATAACCTAACGATTATTTTGCACTGAATATTTTAATGACGTCTCAATCCAGTTTTTTTTCTACAAAAAAAAGAAGATGGCCTTGTGGCTCATGGTTAATATTATTTAAATAGAACTGGAATGTTAACAAGGAAATCCCTTTAAAACTTAATAACAATTTGCCCATTATTGCCCTTCAGAGAGCAGAACTATAATTAATCTCAGATAAATCGATCGAACATGATTTAAAAAAAAAACTCAACATGTTTCGTACAAAGAAGATTGCTTCCGTATTATTGTAGAAAAAACGTGATAAATCTTTATTTGATATGTCTTTTATTTAAGACATGCTAAATTGACGCAGTAGCAAAGTTGACATGTTTGAAAAAGACGAATTAAAAAAAAAAAACATTTCATCTCCTTTGAGTGATATGCCGTGGTTTTTTTTTATTATTTTGGTTTTATATTTTAGATTTATTTCGTAAGCATATCGTCTACTTGGTACTATAGCTTATATTTATAAGAGTAGTTGTAACCCGTGAAATATTCACAGAAGTAAAACAAATTCTACTTTTATGAAATACCTATTGGACCAAGATCAGCTTAAAGTTTTTAGGGTTCATTAATGTTTAAAATAAAAAAGGTACATCTTGATTGATGAATATTGAATTCTCAAAAATCTCTTTATACGCGATGTTTTGTGTTTACATATAAACATTAATGTTGTTCAATTTAAATCGTTGATATATTTTTCCTTGAAGACTTGTTTCAGATATATTGACTTTAATGTTTTCGCGTTTCCGACATCGTGAAAAAGCCACATATAATTGTCTGCATTCAAAAAAAGAGCATAAGATAAATAAACACAAGGAATTATAAGGTTTAATATGATAGGAAATAAATTAATTATTTAATGAATTACAATTCAAAATGAATTGGCATCGTCCCCTTTTACACCGGTTCAAAAATCACGGACGAACCCACCGAGATTCAAATTTCGAAGTATTCCTCTCTTGCTCTCTTGTATTCAAAATTCAATTCTCGTATTCTTTCTTTGACGACAACCGTTGTACGGGCTTTGGCCTTTTTATATTATGATTCGTACCATCGATGCCGTGTTTCAAAAAGACGAATTAAAAAAAAACATAACATCTCTTTTGAGTTCTTTTTATAATTTTGGTTCAATATTTTACATCTCTTTTGAGTGATACGAGTATATCGTGTTTTTTTTTATGAATTTGGTTTTATATTTTAGATTTATTTCGTAAGAATGTCGTCTATTACTACAGCTTATATTTGTAAGGTTCACGCCATCGTTGACGTGTTTCAAAGAGACGAAGTAAAAAAAAATGTAACATGTCCTTTAAGTGATTTATCGTGTTTTTCCTGGTTTTCTATCATCCGCCTTTCCATCGGTGACCTTCTATAATTAGTATTCGACGACTTCCGTGGCCTAATTGGTTAGACGTCTGTCTCTTAACCTGGGGTTGCGGGTTCAAATCCCGCTGGAAACCAGATTTCTTTAAAAAGGATTCCAGTCTGTTCCAGTTTTTCCTAAAGGTATCTTTATGGTTGGTTGGAAGAGATTGCCACATGGGAATACTCCCGTCAGGTTGTAATGTATATAACGAAAGTGTTATATAGTACAGAATTCGTTTTTTATTTTTGTTCTTCTTATTCTGGCATTGTACGGGTTTTTTCATAAAAAAATTGAATTCTCCTTCACAAAACTTTGTAAAACAATTGCATAGCTGGTGTGAGCTGAAACGAAGAAGGGGTGTGAGCTGAAAAACATCTGACTTTCTCGGGGCCAGGCTCGCCCTCTATTGGGGGGGGGTATCTCGACTGGAGGAATGTTAGGAAATGACACCTTTTGGTAGCTTCTTCTTTTAATACATTTTGTTCGACATTGTCCTGAAATACATACGAGTATATAATTTCAGGAAATTTGTACATAGTTCGATGTTATGTAAAATGGCCCCGGATCGTGTGATCAAATGTGTACGAGTATATTGTATTTCTATTTGATTTTATTGAGTTGTTATAAATTGTGGGAATAATAAAAAGAGACATTGAAAAAAGGGAAGCGACAGGAAACACGGTGAACTGGGCACTAAATATTATAAACAACAACCGCAAATATCAACATTAACAAAAATTACAACGCATAATAGCATTTTGTTGCCCACCTTGATGTATGGTAGTGAAACTTGGACTTGGGAGAAGGATAAGAGTAAGATTTATGCTGTGAGATGTGTACACTAAGGAAAAATTGGGAAAAATTGTGCGCCTTCTTTCAAACATTGACACTAAGGAAGTGTCAATGTTTGAAAGAAGGCGGAATGAAGACATCTGAAATGAATGTATGGATAAAATGGATGGCTTATACAAGACGAAGCTTTAAGATGGTTTGGATATGTGGATATAAAGAATGTCTAAGCGAATATACAACTCAAAAGTGCAAGGTACGTATCGAGAAAAACGTGGCTCGACCAAATGGACCAGATTTTGAAAGATGGTCAAGTGAGAAGTATGAATAATAGACTATTTTGGTATGACGAAATGTATAAATGTGAATGAAGTGAAAGTAGTGAATGTGATGGAAACGTGAATGTGATGGAATACAAGTAGCCTGAACGAGTGGACTTGTTTTTGCTAAATAATTAGTGTAAGAATTGTTATCTAGTTATAAGTAGTATGTAGGTGTTAATTATTTCTAAGATCTCATATATTAAGATTGAATAAATAAAATGATATGTAGGAAAATAAGATTAAGTAAGTTCTCAAATTATAACATATAATTAAGATTAGTTAAGTAATAAATTTGTATATAGGTATAGCCTTGACAAATGTTTGTACAATAATTTACTTTGTTTAATAAAAAAAATAAAAAAAGTTGTGTACTTGAATAGGAAAGTTTGGAGATCTGTTCTCTCTGCCTACTCCACAAAGGACAAGTTATACATTGTTTTTAATAAGATTTTTTTAAATAAAAATAAATGTTACTGAAGTCAAAGGTCCTTATACCTCCCGAATACTATAATTCGGAAAATCTGGGATGAGTCCTGTGACAGCTCACAAATTTGCCCCAATACAACCTTGTAACGACGTTCAGTAATTTTAATTATTTTATCAGCTTTAATATAAGCCTCAATTCTAATAAATAGCAAGTTATTTAAGTAAATACATTACATTAGGTTGTATTGGGACAACTTTGTGAGCAGTCACAAGACTCATCCTAGAATTTCCAAACTATAGGAAGAAAAAATGCCTATGTCATTCGAGGGGAGTAGCACAGCGCGGGGTTCGAACCGTCGACAATCCACACGGAAGCCCATAGCGTTACCGTGCGGCCATGCACCTCTAAATTAAAAAAATATTTTGCAAATATTGTAAATGAGGCACATATTATATTTTTTTTAAATAATTTTCCAAGGTACAATGTTGGTGGTGATAGATGAACAAAAAAAAGTATTTAGATTATATTCATCCTTAATAACATTTCTTATTCCATCATATACATCATTTCATTCTATCCTTGGCCCATCTCTTCCTTATTAAAAAAAATTTTTTTTAATAAAAATATCCGCTTCCTGATATTTTCTCCACATGTGCTTTAATTAAAAGTATTGCAAAATCTAGAAAAAAACGTATGATGTAATATCAAGAGATAAATTAGAATATTTTATGTAATAAAATAGCTAACCGGTAGTGTGAGGCTAATCTTTAAACAAGGCCAGATTTAAATCGCGTGAAACATTCATTTCTCGCACCATCAATTAAAAAGACGTGATAGACATTGACTTTTTTCATTGCAATGGCATCGGTAGAAAGTTTCCGGGTTCGAACTGGAATTCGCGTTTATAATATATTATTTCGTCAAACTAAAAAGTACATAGACATATCATTACGCTGTGGGGTAGGCAGAGATAAATAATTTTCTATTTAAAATACACAACTTTCACATTCATACATCTCCTCATGAACAATGTTCTATTATTCATAATTATCCCTTTACCTTCTTTCAAATTGGACTTACTTGATCTAACCTAATTTCCATCGATAAACCTTTTCCACATATACCTTGCACTTTTATTTTATATGCTTGCTTACTAATTCTTTCATTACTTAAGGTTGTACCGTACCATGCACGGTTTCAAAATTTTTCTTTAACTTTTCTGAACTGTTACAAAACGGCGCTTGCAAATAAAATATTCTTGGGGCTTTTACTACTAACTACTCCTTTTAACATATTTAATATAAATAAATAAATAAAATAACCACCGGATAAAACACAATAATATCGCCCCGACACATCAACTGACAGCTGAATGTCATAACCATAAAATCTTCAGTTGCGACTTTTATTTATTCGACACTATATCAGGACGTGGATATAAAGGCGTGATATCAATTTTTAATTGAATTATGTGTATTACAATGCGCGCATCATTTTTCTAACAATAGTGAAAAAAAAGTATGAAATCTTTTATTACAAATAAGGACTATCGTTTTTGCCGAAAATAATGTTTTTTTTATATTCTTCATTGCTCATCAAAATAAACCCTATTATTTCAATATAAAGTGTTTCTTAGAATAATAGTGTAGAATCATAAATCAAATGAAATAATTGACACTTCATCGTAAAATTTCTATAATTTATCGTGCGCAATTTTATTAACCTTTGTTGAAATAAATGGACGAGCACAAAGAGCGTTTAGTAAAATGATAAAAAAAAATTCAATTGAATTTATATTATGCAAAATTATAGAAAAAAATCTCATAAACGCAAATCTTCTGAGAAAACTTATAAATTAGTTATTTTCCTCATGACTCATGAAGTCTATAAGAGTAAACGATTGTCAAAAATAATTTTCAGATGTTTTTTTTTCCATTTCCTTGGCACCTCAGTAATACTCGTACTGTCTGCCATCCAAGTTTCTAATCTGAAATCAGCTCTTTTGACATGGCTTCCATTTCTTTCAATCCTGCGGCTTCCTTATCTATGACGCAAGAACGTACTATATTAATGAAGAAGTACCAGAAGGTGTGTATAGATGACACGCTACCAATACACGTAGATATAACATATCCTACCCTCCTCTGTTTTGCCTTAGATCTCAAAGACCTTTCTGAATCGAAGGACAACAATTAACTTAGAAAACGTAAGCTCATCACTAGTGATAACAATGGAATCAGTTCTCGGTCAGAAATCTCCCTCTCTGATAGATCCTGATATGGGTCTCCTAATATTTGATCTGCAACGAAGATTGTGGCGTGTCTTGAACTGTGTTTGCTGTGGCTACATTTCCAATGCACACGCATAGGTGAGGTTTCATTGATTTCATACAGTGCTCATGTGGAATGGTCCAGACTCTCAGTCACATCTTAGATGAGTGTCCAATATATTCAGTCCCCGGAGATCTGGAGGATATTTATCGGGCTACTCCAGTGATTGTATTATGCTGAGAAACTTGAACTGTAAAAGATAAACCATAAGAGATACCATCAATCAGATTTTCTTAATATATCCCTGAGGTACTCCGTCTCCGATGCTTGTTCTCTTTATCTTGTCAGTTGAATTTCTTCAAACTTCAAATCCCAAGTGCTGAATTGGGTAACATCCTGTTATTGGAAGTGATGGGTCTTCTAGCCTTATCGAACAGGAGAAAAATTGTTGATCTCACATTATATACCATATAAGATTGTCTGCTCACATTTCAACAGTCCGGAACTAATGCAGCTTGTCAAACTTCACGTTTCTTATTGGCATATCGGGTAAAATATTATTAGAGTTCTAGCAAAATATAGAGACCTTCGGGTATATAGGATGGTTCAAAAGTAGATTTAGTAAAAAATATATATTTTTTAATGTACCTAATTAAAAAATAAAATATCTCTATTATTAAAAAATATTGTTTTAACAATTCACCGCGTCATAAAATAACTATGTATATTCACTGCGTCATAAAATAACTATGTAAGTAACGTATAATTATAGTGATTTATGTTGAAAATTCTTATGTCATATTAATGTAATTGAATTATTTGTAACTGCTTATCTTTCGTAATTGCTCTATTTTTTTGTATTCACCATAATTCCATTACATGATTAACCCTAAGAGTTTATTTATTAATTACAGGAATTAAGTTTATTCTTATTTTTTCTTTATCTATGCGTTTAATTGAACTAATAGACACTTTGGTTACTTTTCACAATGAAAAATTTTTTCAGCATGAAATCGCCTAAAATGTTCTAATACATTCGTTATTATATATTTCGATTGTTTTAACAAATGAAAACCACGTCCAAGATTTGAACACATTTTTTTTTTAAATTTGAAAATAAAACTATTTAATACTTTCGGGTGATACTGTAGCTGAGAGCAAAGACGAACGAGTGACCAATGACAGACTAGAATGAGCTCAATACACTGATGCATTGTACGTACTATATGATAGAAACAATTTTTAATGTACGTGTAAAGGTCTTTATATTTTGGTAGAACTCAACTTATTTGTCTAACGCCTGTATAACAAGACATTTTATGGACAACACAGAATGGATATTTTATGGACTCCTATATGAATTTGACTTCTTACAAGAATAAACTAAATAAGATATTCTTGCCAGGATGAATTAAATAAATCAAATTATTTTGCCTTTTTCTTGTATTTTAATTATCCCTTTGAAACCTTGGTTTAATATTTTAGGGACTTGTGTTTCGCATATTAGGATGAGGTTGTTTGAATAAAAGTCATCGAGATCGAGATAAGTGAAGAAAAAGAGTTTATTGTAAGCGTCTGTATTTATAATGTATAGAACGGCGCAGAACATATCGCCGTCTCGCTTTGCCGGACATATTGTTATTGTTGCGCGTTCTATATGCATTTCATACTACGGTCTGCAGGAGAGGCAACAGATATATCGGTGTCTCGCTCTCGCTGTTCGCTACTAGTGAGTTCAATGACCACGCGGGTGACCTTCGCCCGGTGCTGTCTCGCATTCCCTACGGTGCGAGTTCAATGACCGAGCGGCCAAGGGTCGCCTCAGTGGGTTCAGTGACTGCACGCACGGTCGCTACAATATAATGAAAATGAACGAGATAAAACTGTCAGTCGTGTATCACTTATGATACACATGGGTCACTGCGTTGGAAGATTATACAATAGCTATAAATGTTATCTGGATGATGAGATTTTAGATCACGTGTCTTTCGCCTATCCTTGACGTGACTGGTTTTAATTAATTTACTAAATGTCCTTTGCTGCGTCCAATGATTCTTGCATTTCTTCTGTCTTCGAAGAACTTTTCCACTCATAGATCGATTGTTAATGTTTTGAAGTTTGATCAGTCGAAGCTTTAAATTGTCTGAAATTGTTTTTTTTTTTTCAATTTCATTTATTATATTGAATCTTATAATAACATTTTTTGGTTTAATGTGGTAACACATGCATCTTAGTGTGGGTGAATTGCCTATTAAAAAAAACACAGTTTATCTATAAATATTGATTTTAAATTGTTGTTATAAAAATGTTGGTAACTATTGAAAA
The DNA here is from genome assembly GCA_949825065.1 of Odontocerum albicorne. Classification (NCBI taxonomy): domain Eukaryota; kingdom Metazoa; phylum Arthropoda; class Insecta; order Trichoptera; family Odontoceridae; genus Odontocerum; species Odontocerum albicorne. Next base: position 14,635,156 of record OX463860.1, on the reverse strand, counting down.
TATGTATTTTGGTATTTTCACTAAGTTATTTTACTTTCCAAAAAAATATAATATATAAATATCACAATGCCTCACTGGTGGCCTTTTCTGTCCTTTTGTTCAGTCTCTTGCATACCATCGCGAAAAAATTTATTGCAAAGGTCATTTTCTTCTTCTTTAAAGTTCCTCTCCTCTTCGGAGGTTGGCGATCATCATGGCAATTGTAATTTGTAAGGTATTGGCCATGATACCTTAGTAAAAGCACTTCCGTAAGTTTTTCAATTGACTGATAAGCCTACTTCCTATAATTCAGTTAGCCTTGAATTTTTCAAAAAACAAGTTAAAGCAACGGTCTGTACACTGTTATACGCATACATAGTTATTACATGAGGTCTTAAAGGATTATATTAATGCTTGCAGAGGATGTGAAGGGAGATGCGTATAAAGAGGGCTCAATAGCAAAACCAGAAACCACTGGATGAAACTATGGGAAAAATGGTACCTGGAGACTAACTGCTTTGGCCTACTTGGAGAGCACTGAATATATTTCGAGTATGGATGACTAGATAGATGCAAGGTGAACATGCAGAAATAAGGGCTGTTACAAACAAAAGTATCAATAAATATTATTGTAGGGATATACGGAACTCACAATACATGCTATGTTAGGTTGTAAGAACATCGGAACCATATCCTCTGGATAGGACCTGATTGATGCGAATGATAAGGCATGCGATCTTTATTGCCTCCTATAGGAAACATGTGTCATAAATGATAATTGTGACACGGAAATAAATAATAAAGTATGGATAATATGTATCTCTAAAGAAAGTGATCTTTATAAGTTCATTTAATTCAACACGTCCTCGACCAATGTTTTACTCCTACTAACAGTGGTTTGACATGCATCAAATCCAAGCTCAAGCTACTTTATAATAATAATACGTTTTCAATGGTCACTTACAGAAGAGATACGATATTGATGATGCACAATTCCAAGTAGTCCACAAATGAAGAATGGCCTCTGTTCTATGTATAAGCATTGACCCACGGCCGTCTCTCGCGCAACACAACGAGGAGCTGATTAGTATTCCCAGAGCGTCCGACGCCATTACGTCCAACCCAGTCTCCATGATGCAACCTGTCACAATTTGGTGGAACAATGACATTAACACATGAATCATGTCAATAGTCGAACTGTTTTTGTAAAGTAAACCACAATATCTGATGCTTTCTGCTGATACGAAGTGCCTATTTAATGGTTTCTATAATATTTCTTCTTCGTCTCACAAATTGATTATTCCAAATAGATCCAATATGGCGGGGTATTATGATAGAGCTTTTGCCGTTGATGACCATGTGGTGTGAAATGGTGTACCTCCTAGTATCAGATATATGTGTGACGTGTGCAGCTTCAGGAAGCACTTGAATACAACCCTTTTTGGAAAGTCTATCACAATTTATGATGGTAAAGGGTCTTTCAAATTGAGCGTTTTTTTAATTCTTAGATAAAACACAGACGGCGTCGCGAGCTTGCCTGGGTTTTGTGATATTTGAGAAGTGTAATGTATGACATTTATAAAAATGGAGTCGTATACAATACTACAACGTGTTCAAATAGTTGAATTATTTTATGTATTGTAATCTCCGGAAACGGTGATGTTAATTGGCCACCAAGATCATGTGATCTGACACCGTTAGAATATTTTCTCTGAGGTTACGTGAAAATCCAGGTCTATAAGAATGACCCCCATTCAGTTCCTTGATGAGTTAGACCTGTACTATGCCAAAATATAATCGAAAATTTTGACAAAAAAGTGGACATCTGTGGAGCTGCGAGAGGTGAACATTTGGCGCATATTGTTTTTTGTGTTTAAATGTCATACATTATATGTTACTTCAATGACCAATAAAAAGTTTTTGAAATAAAAGCAAATTTTGTGTGTTTATTCAAGAATTCAAAAGATTAGAATTTAAAAAACCCGCTCAATTTGAAAGACCCTTTATATGAAGCTTCCTCTGACCTCCATAGCCTAGTTGGTAAGACGCTTTCTCCCAACACGGAGGTTGTGGGTTAGATTCTCGTTGAAACCTAGGTTAAGAAAAACTATTCCAGTTTGGTTTTCACACACGGCCTTTTTAACACATTTCTGGTTGGTTGAAAGATATTGCCACATGGCAATAATACCGCCAAGTTGTACTACTCGTATATACAACGAAAGGGAATATATAATACAATACAACCCTACATAAATACACTACTTCACACCTTAAACCGAATGTGCTACTATCACATATCGGAAGATCTGTAATATACTATATGTTAATGGTTTGTTTTTATGGACATGTGCAGAAGCGGCGAAAGACCTAATATTATGACCACAGTTACTACCTTCATGTTTATTTTGTATTTTTCTAAATTTGTCAATAAATGTGGGTTTTAGTCGTGAGTTAGAGCGCCCTTGAAGAGAGTTTTCTCTCTAAATGACTCTGTATAAATTGTCATTTTATTGTTATTATTATTATTGTTAGCTTTCCTCTCCTTGATAGATGATGAAAATTATCATAGCTTGTTCTTGTTCTTATCGTGTCTATGCGCTAAATCATTTTCTTTCAGCATCCTGTCACATTGAGAGCACTGGGCGTTCCACAATGTATGCCACCGGTTTTGTACGGTCCTTACAGATACATACTATATAGTTGATCCTTTACGTAATTATAATTCCTGTTTTACTGTGTTGTCCTCCTTAAGTTCTCTCAATTTCTGTTTGGAGTCTGTTAAGAGATTTCCTGGTCTTCAATGGTAATTCAGAGTCGTTTCTCTCCACTTGCTCATCATAGTAACATCAGGTAGTTGTTTCAGATGCACAGTGATCTAGAATCTAGATGAATCTGTGCCTGGATCATCATCGCTGTCTTTATTCTTTTTGCGACCGCTAGGGAGAAAATATCGCGTCGCAATGAAACTACTCCATAGATTTCTACAACTATCATTTTCTTCTTATTATATTTTGTTGTTAGTTTATGATACTTATAGATATACTGAAAAGAAGAAGTAACAATTGGCCATACTAAGAACGCCGTGATGGCTTCTCGCGTAAAGGAGAGTTTCATTTGAAAGCCTGCAGACTACCCTCCGTACGTAGTTCTATAGGCAGATTAGTCTACTTAACAGGTCCAGCAATAAATAAGGCCTTGTCGGAAAACTTGAACTTATTAGATGGTAATGCTTCTCCGATCTCGTGGTATCAAAGTAAAGTTTTGCCACGTTCGACGTTTTCTGTACAAGTACTGGTAAATTCCCTGACTATTCGAACTCCAGGCCCTAAGAAACTCTATAAGTATATTGACTGCGCTTCGAATCATTCTCCTGTAATGCCGAACCTGAAGTCCGTCATCTCTACTGTTTTTTTTTACTCAGGTGCATCACTGCCAGAGAAAGAATTCCAGTGAGCAATACATTCCTTCTATCACGCCATGTGCATTTTAGGGTAAAGAACAAATCAACATGCCTTTCTATTCACGCACACAGCATTTGCCTCTTTCACATCCCAACATCTCGACATGCACGCTCTTTTGTTTATCTTCTAAGCTTTCTTTCAGTTAAAATTTCTACAGCTATCTCTTTCAATTCTTTTCTTAATTTCTCTTTTCGTTTTCCATTAATTTCTAACAACATTTAGATACAATGCATTTCATTCAATAATATTGGAAACTAAAATCCGCAAGACACGGTTCAATGTTCTCACATGAAGACACATTCATTTTTTGTGCATGGCTTTGGCATATATATTTTTTACTTGTAATCTTGTAAAATGAACGACTCATATGCAACAAAAAAAAATGTTTTTATGCAGTGAGTCAACATTGTTGTATGTCGGAAGATTTTTGAGTCAGAATGCTCATGTGATTTTTTTTCAGTATTCTATATTATTGTAAAATAATTGAAAAAAATTCTAACAATAAAAAAAAATAAACATGTTTACTCACACAGATGTGATTAAGGCCCGAATTCATATTTTAATCTAAATACTAAATTCTAATTTCTAGCCTTAAAATTTTGTGATTGGTTTGTAAAGTCTGATCTCATACCCTCCAAAATGTAAAGTGAGGCAATAAAATTTAACTTGTTTCCTTTATCTATGGAAACTAAAGCAAATTTATACAATATTTAAATTTAAATACTAATTTCTTCATTCAAAAAATATTGAGTATTTGTTATTAAGGTCGGACTAAGAATTGGGGCCTTAGTATCTTATTTGAAGTCCGACCTTAATACTTTTCACTAAATCTTAACAACTTTTCCCTAAATAAATTTGCATTCAAAGTAAATTTTTTCTATAAATTTTGTCCTAGCTTCCTAAAAAAACGGAGTCTCGTGATTTCATTAGCGGACTTCATAGTTTGAAGAATTCGGACCTAAATCTTGTATTTATAGACCGACCTAAACATTAAATACTAAATCTAGACATATTTTTTACTAAAGAAATTAATATTTAAAGTAAAAAATCAAATAAATTTTGTCCAAGCTTTCTTAAATAAAGGAGTCACGTGATTTCATTACCGGGCTTCAAAGTTTGGAGAAATCGGCTTAAGCCTCGTATTTATATTGGGTGTTAACATAAGTTGTGTCCGTATTTTTCAAATTTAAAAATGAGCACCAAAAGTAAAATAAAATGGTAAAGATTCAATCGAGGGAATAAAGCTGCCAAAACTGCTCGCGATATTTGCGAAGTGTACGGTGGAGATGATATGAATGAAAGGACAGCTCGTCGATGGTTTTTGCGTTTCAAAGACGGTAATTACGACTTGAAAGACATGGAACGTTCCGGACGACCAATGGACTTCGATGAGGACCGCTTAAACCATATTATTCATGAAGATATCCCCTTCAAACCACTGTAGAATTGGCCGAGCAGATGAATTGTAATCACATGACTGTACACCGCCATCTAAAATCAATGAAAAAAGTCCAGAAGTTCGGCGCTTGGGTTCCACATGTTTTGAGTGAAAACAACAAAAACGTTCGACAATTGAACGCGAACAGAAGGAGGTGTCGAAAATGCTCACTTTCGTCTACTTGACATTCCATTTTGAAGGCTTGTAATCAAATAAAATAATATATGTAACGTAAAAACAAACACAATATCTTGTAGAGCAGAAAATTTTCTTTCGATTGACGTATAGTATAACCTTTACCATTTTGTTATACTTTTGGTGCTCATTTTTAAATTTGAAAAAAAATCAGACAACTTATGTTAACACCTAATAGTTGGACCTAAACATTAAATACTAAATCTTAATATTTTTTTACTAAATAAATTAATGTTAAAAGTTCATATCAATTTTGTCCAATACTCCTTGGGAAGTCACGTGATTTCCTTATTTAAGGAAGATAATTTGGGGCTTATGAGGACTTTGAAATTAGTGCTTAGTATTTAGTCTGGACTATTTATTTGGGCCTAAATGTTATTTTTCAATCATATGAATCGGGAGAGAAAGAACAGAACGGAATAAAGAGAATTCTGTGTAGTACGCAGCAACATTATTTAATATGCACGGCCTAGCAGCCGATACTTGAGGCTCCTAGTTTAGAACCACTGGAGTAGACAAGGAAGTCGCGGCCCGTCATTGCACGTGAAAAGGCAACAATACTAACACGACTAGCGGGCGTGAGTATTGTTACCAGACCAACCTTTTTAACCAGACTGGGCCTTTTTTTTTATTTTTTGAGGATGACATCAGAATTCCAATCCCAAGATGGAAGTCACACGTCTTAATCTAGGCCGCGGAGGTAATTTATTTTCAAATGATTTTATTGTGTTAAGTGGCGTTTAATACTACACAAAAAATCGAGCAGTGTTTTTCGGATGACAGATGCCAAGAAATAAATAGTTCTTTGTAAGTCATTAATATTTTAGTTAAAACGATTTTCAAGATAACTTTTTTTCTCGTGTAATTCTCGCGGAATTAGGAGATTTGAATGTATTGTATTTTAATGTTGATGTCTTGATCATCTTGAAAGAGATAACAGATGCTAATGGGATAATATTCATAATAAAATAGCGCTTTTCAAGTCTCATTAATATATTGTTTTCTGTCATATTAAAGTGGTCCATTGCGCCTAAAAGTCATCTTTTGAGCAAAACTGAAAGCTTTTTCTCAGGAGGGATTTAGTTTCTCGCTTTAAATTTTAAATCAACAAAACTCAGTGAGTGAGTGAGTTAAATTAATTGCTTATAAATTTCATTCCTTCTCTTTCTCTGTCCCTTTCGTATAAAAAGATAGAGTGAGACAATATAAATTCGCACTTGAGAATCAGGCCAGTTACAAAAAATATTGTAATTTGTTGATATTGAATTAATTTAATTTCATTGATTTCCGATAGATGTCTATAGGACAGAGGAATAACCTCTCCTGTCACGACATGCTTCCTTCGACTCCTACACATCCCATCTTGTAACACAATTTCTTCAGTTTTTCTTACTCCTTACTTTAATTCTTGCAAAATTTCATTCACTTGGTCCAACCACACTTTTCTTAGGTCGTTCCCTATCACTACTCCCAAAGATGCAGGTTTGTATTAATACATTTGTAAAGTAAGTCTTTCGATGACTTCCACTTGAGTGTTACGGGTATGATTCCCAATGGAATTCGAGAAGAAAAAACAATAAAAATAAAGATCCCAGTTTGGTCAAGTAGTTCCCCTAGTAACAATAATCTCGCGTGTTTTTTCCGACACGTATGATGACGAAGTACGTGCTTTGTCCAGTGGTTCTAAATCCAAAGGCTTGATTAATGGAGCCGGAGACAATGTTGTCTTCCAGCCACGCTCTTCAATACGAAAAACGGAGAATTGATTTATTATTGTTACTTTGCACATTGAAATTGTTCGCTACATTCATAAGACGTATCAGTGATCTCCTTCTAGGCTAGTTGGTAAAACTATTGTCTTTCGTCCGTGAGTTTTGGGTTTGATTTCCGATGGCACCTAAAAAAAATGGGCCCCAGTCGGGTGAAATAGTTCATCTTGTAACAATATTAGCGCGCTAGATGCATCAGTGTGGTAGAATTATCAACATAATATGATATCAAACAGCAAGTTTCGTGCCTACTGCAGTGAAACGCGATTATTCGTTTGTTCTCCTTTCCGTCCAAATGATTGGCAACATTCGTCTCCAGAACCACATCTGGAACACGTCGATCATTCTTCGATCCATATATTGTTTAATATAATGTAGTCAAATTGTTTTTTTTTTTTATTTAAATAATATTTTGAAATGTTTTAAAAAAATCGAAAATTTATCACTACCTCGGTTTATCCGCAACACGATTAATGACATCTCGGATATTCAAGAGTTTAATGTATAATGCGGATTTTGAACAAAAAATTAGATGGAAATCAGACAATCGGTTGGCGTATTCTCTTGATAAGTTACCTCCGTGGCATACTTGGAAAAAAAGATTGACTTATGGGGGTTCGGCGTTCAATTCTCGATTGTACCATTACGCAAAAAAACAAAAAATGTATCGGTTGCAAACAATGTTTAATAAGTATTACCGGCCCATATTCAGTAACACTTCTTTAAATAAATAATTATGCAAACTATGATACCATAATAGGCTATCCTCGTGATCGAGTATGATTGTCGTCCATCTCGTGGATGGAAGACACCTCGACGTGCTTTGGTTTCTAGTGTGCAAACTGTTGCACTTTGCTAAGCACACAGTTTTGACATATTAAACGTAAAGTTCCGATGGCAAAGTTTTATTAGTTTTTTTTATGATTTGACCTTTCGTCGGCTTTAAAATAGCGCAATTTTTTCGTTGCTTCGCACTTACCATTGACAGATCAAACTCAAAATTCCGATGGAAAGGAAATTAATGTTCTAAGACGAACTTCAGGTTTAATCTGCTGCGGCTAGAGTTTTTGTATATCTTTATTTTTAAGTTATTTTTAATAGCAATATAAGAATTTATGGTTTGCAGCAAATAAGTCACACATAAATCAACATTCAGATTTAAAACGGTCTAAGAGTAAAACCAGTTCGGAATTGACCCCGAATGGAATCGAATCTGGGGAGTCCTCATGCTTAGCTAACCGTTGGACCTCAGCCGCCGATTAAAAGAAATTAACTTTAATTTGTTATTATCGCTCCTTATTTTATTTCTTCTTTTTTTTTTTAAATAATATATATGACCGTAGTTATAGACCAGTAACGCACTAGACTTCCGTGCTGAAGGTTGCCGGTTCGATCCCCGCGTCGTGCTTCTTCCCTCGAATGATGCGGGCTTTTTTTCTACCTAGATTCGGAGATATAAGGATACTTATGACTTCGGTATTCATTAATCTTTCATAAAAGAAGAAATAAACATGCCGATGTGCTTCGATCACTACGATGTGAGATCGGATCCAGTACAGCGGTGTGGCAAGTGAGTTTGCTGGTGTGCAACAGTTCACTCACTCAAAGAATAGAAAAGAAAGAAAGAAAAACTCCACGGCACAAATTTATTTGGACCGTAAATCCGGCTCATAGAGTGACTCATTGTTGTTTTTCTTTTGCTTCTCGTTGAATTTTTCCTCTCAAACTTTCCAAGAACTCGAAAAAATAAGTTGAAATTTCGACAAGTGTTTTTTGTATACCATATATTGAGTAATTGAATTATATTTTTGTTTTTATTTTCTAAGCAGATTACTTTTTTCGCTTGTTGAGTGTTTGTATTATATGTATGGGTAAATTGTATGCATGTACATATGTATAGGGTCTTTCAAATTAAGCGGTTTTTTTCAAATTCTTGGATAAAAAACAGATGGCGTCGTGCACTTGCCTGGGTCTTGTAACACTTGAGAAGTGTATTGTATGATATTTATAAAAATGGAGTCGTATACAATACAACAACGCGTTCAAATTGTTGAATTATTTTATGTATTGTTATCTCCGGAAACGGTGATGATAATTGGCCACCAAGATCATGTGATCTGACACTGTTGGACTATTTTCTCTGGGGTTACGTGAAAAGCCAGGTCTATAAGAATGACCACCGATCAATTCCTGAGCTGAAGGACGAAATTATTCGCGTTATTGGTGAGTTAGAACCGCAATTATGCCAAAATGTCATCGAAAATTTTGACAAAAGAGTGGACATCTGTGGAACTGCAAGAGGTGGACATTTGGTGGATATTGTTTTGTTGTGTTTAAATGTCATACATTATACTTCAATGACCAATAAAAAGTTTCTTGAAATCATGGCAAATTGTGTGTTTTATTCAAGAATTTAAAATAAAATTAATAAAAAAACCGCTCAATTTGAAAGACTCTATATATACCTTGCTGATATTCTTTGTGTGTAAGTCATGGTAGTATTTATTTTCATACTTGTTGTAAGACGTTGATTTTATATTCACGAGTGTGATAAGTGAGTACTCTAAATTTAGAGTGTGATAAGTGACTACTCTAAATTTAGAGTGTGATAAGTGACTACTCTAAATAAGAGTGAGTACTCTAAATTTCGAGTGCGATAAGTGAGCGCTCTAAATAAGAGTGAGTACTCTAAATTTCGAGTGTGATAAGTGAGCGCTCTAAATAAAAGTGAGTACTCCAAATTTGAATTTTATTTTTATTATTGTAACTATTTTTAACGGTCGACAAAAACCGTACGAAATAAATGAACACGTGCGATGACAAACTATGAATAACGTGTCTACTCCAGTGATTCTTAACATTAGCACCGCAGACAATATTGTCTCGCGACTACGCTCTTCAACATGTCCGCATCACCAATTAGGGTACTATGTGAATGAATTAATTAAATGTTATGTGTCTAATCCATTTTTATTTTACGTTGTTAATTCAAATTAAAAACTTCGTTTCCTTGTGAAATACATCCAAAATGGTTGTAATGTATTACACTTTTGTTGTATACAGTACAACCTAGTAGTCCTATTACCATGTGGTAATTTCTTCCTACCAAACAGAAAATGTTAAATATATCTTAAGTGAAAACTAGACCGGAACTCTATTTGAAAAAAATAACTACTATATAAACGGGAATTGAACCCACAAGCTCCGAGTAACTCGAGACAATGTCTTACCAACTAGGTTAAGGGCGTCGTAATAGTTGTATTTTTACTTATGTTATTTTTTTTAAATTTTAATGATAGCTCCAGCGTTTGAATGATTAAAACATGTTCAACAACAACAAAAAATCACAAACACATCATCAGATCGTTTTCCTAACTGGGCAGGTAGAGAGAACAGATCTCCTAACTTTTCTATCCAAGCGCACAACTTTTGCCTCCTGCACATTCGTATACGCATATGGTCGCGCACAATTTTATATTATTCATACTTCTGATTCAATATCAACCACACTTGATCCAGCCACGTTTTTCTCGGTCTATCTCTTTCAATCACACCTTGCACTTCCAAGTTGTATATTCGCTTATTTATTCTTTCCAAATGCATTCCCTCCACATGTCTTAACCATCATTGAGCTCCTATAGGGTCTTTCAAATTTAGCGGTTTTTTTATTGTATTTTTTAATTCTTGAATAAAACACAATTTGCTTTGATTTCAAAAAACTTTTTATTGGTCATTGAAGTATGGTATAAGTATGATGTTAACACAAAAAGTATGATGTAAACACAAAAACAATATCCGGTAATGTCCACCTCTTGCAGCTCCACAGATGTCCACTCTTTCGTCAACATTTTCGATGACATTTTGGCATAATTGCGGTACATAAAATAATTCAACAATTTGAACGCGTTGTTGTTTGTATACGACTCAATTTTTATAAATGTCATACATTACAGTATTACACTTCTCAAATGTCACAAGGCCCAGGCAAGTTCGCGACGCCATCTGTGTTTTATTTAAGAATTAAAAAAAAAACGTTCAATTTGAAAAACCCTTTATATTCACCTTACTTAAAATATCCATGCGTTTATTTCTGATATCTTCATTCCAAGTTTTTTAATACATTGATACTCTTGTTATCCCTTGTGGGACAGGCAGAGGGAACATATCGTCAAAATGTTCTATCCAAGCACACAACTTTTGCCTCCTAATTTATGCATCTTGTCATGCACACTTTTCCATTATTCATAATTTTCACTTTTCTTTCTTTCAAAATCTAGTCTATATGGTCCAGTCACGTTTATATCAGTCTATCTCTTCCACGCACATCTGACACTTCTGACTTGTATATTTTCTTAGTCATTCTTTCATCATTCATTCTATCCACATGTAAAATCCATCTTAAAGGTCCTTTTTATAATTTTACTTAAAACATCCAATTTATTCATGCATTTATTTCTGATGTATTCATTCCACCTTTTTTCATACATTGATACTCGTCAAATTTTGCTTAGTGCGCGTATCGTCACATCATTAATCTTCCTTTTATTTTTCTTTTGCAAAGTCCAAATTTCACTTCCATACGTCAAGATGGACACCAACACACTGTTATGTCGTGTCATTTTTACTACATTTGATAAAGTGCGGTTGTATATTCAGTATTCCGTTTACCTTGCTTTATGCCCTTCTTTCAATGTCCCTTTCAACTCGCTTTTAGTGCAAAAATATACAGCAAATAAAATGGATAATACATGGTTTAATTTTAAATCTTCAAGGTTTTTTTTCTTTCGTACGAGCACAGTCATTTTAAACAGGTAAAATATGAATAGGACCACTCTCGTATAATAATCCTTCTTAAGCTTTGAAAATAATTTACAATGACAAAAGTATTTTTCAGAACCCAATTTACATAACAATGATTTTACCAACTTATTCTTTTTTGTATCTTTTTATGACCTGTTGTTTTTCAGTCATATTAAAGAAGGTTATGCAAGGACCCAATACAAGGAAAGAACCTATATAAACATCGAATCAATATTCAACCGCAACAAACTCGGAGAAATATTATGTAAATGTAAGGTTTCGGATGTAAACCGATTTCATTAGGTTAAACTTAGTTTATAATTTTTTAAACTAAATAAACATACTTTGGGATCGTTCTTACTTCCACAATATTAAAAACCTTGCAGTGCTAATGGATAACACTCTCTTATTGCGAGATCAAATAAATGAGGTAAGCCGAAGGATCTTCTTCGGCCTTCATTCCCTTAAAGTGCTGCAAAGATTCTTGCCTGCTAAAACCAAAATTTTTCTCGTACTTCATACGGACTATGCGGACGTCTGTTATTTATTACGGAAGAACAACTGAAAAAATCACAGCATCTTCAAAATGTTTGTCTAATTTTATTTTTAATAAGATTTATTTTTAATCAAAAAAGTACGATCATATCACTTCATACCACAAAGCGTTGAACTGGTTGAATGAGATAAACAGACACCAAATTCACATACTATCTCTATTGTATAATATCCTTCACTGTCTCGCCGCCCCTTCCTATCTCGCCGAAAATTTTCAGATACTTTCCGATCATGGACTAGCGCTACTCTCAAACAGAAATTGTTCATTGGCCTTCTCAGTTCCCGGCTCTTCTTTTTTACTTCGTCACTTACTGTCCATGCAATGATACTGTAACCAGTTACAAAACAATGCTAAACTCGCTCCGTCCTTGGCATGCTTTAAGAAGTGACTGGAAAAAGCTCTTAATTTCTAGTCAGTAATGTAACGCGTTTCATTCCTGATTTTTCTTTCCTCTCCACCACACCTTCCTTTTTTTTGTTTGATGATATCTCACTTTATATGAAAAAAAAACGTTTTGGTGATTGTTTGTCTATATGGCGTTTATTAGCGTATGCTCACGTATATATGATCATGGATTTCATGGGGATAGATAGTTATTTGAATGTTTGTTTGCGACCATGTAACTTGCTTCATTTACTTTTGTCTGGTTAGTTGGAAGAGGTTGTATTCGCAATAAAGTGTTAAATAAATAAATGTCAAAGATCTACAGTGCATTTATTGTTTGATTACCTCTGAAAAATGTTCACCAAATATTATTTAAACTCTTACACAGGTGTATCATAATATTGCTTTGATATTACTACTATAAAACTGTTACACAGGTGTATCATATTGCTCTTTAAAATATTTTCACCAAATGTTACTTAAACTCTTACACAGATCTATCATATTGCTTTGATATTACTTAAACTCGTTCACAGATGTATCATATTGCTTTGATATTACTTAAACTCGTTCACAGATGTATCATATTGCTTTGATATTACTTAAACTCGTTCACAGATGTATCATATTGCTTTGATATTACTTAAACTCGTTCACAGATGTATCATATTGCTTTGATAACATACGTAACTCATCAAACTGCTTCTTTTTCTGAGTTGAATGATAGTACATTAGATAATACGGTACACACCTCTGCTAAAATCAACATGTACAGAAACATTGTTGACTCCATCAAAATCATGTGACTTACACACGCGTGGCATTTATTTAAATATCTTCATCAGTCGTACTAGGAAATCGTATTTTGTGGTCAGAAAACTTATTTAAAATCTAATCGCGTCTTTGGGCCATGACACTTGCGTAGAACTAACTGCCCACTTTTACTGAAACTCCAAAGTACTCGTATATACAATTGATAAACATTTATTTTTCTAGCACGAACCCGTGCAAAGAGGAAAACACTTTTAAAAATAAAATCCTTTTTTTGTGCTATATGTCACGCAATTTCGTTATATACAGTATAATATGGCGGGTTCACTAGGTATATGTTGTAATATTTTCCAATCAAGCAGAAATATGTTCACGGTGCGTTTAGGAGGACATCAGAAAGATGTTTTAGATGCATTTAAGTGAAAACCAGGTAAAATATAGTATCCAACGGGAATTGAACCCATAACCTCCGGGCTGGAAGACATACGTCTTATAAACAAGATCACGGAGGTTATTGAATGTATGTAATAATGCAAAAAAATGTTTATTATATATATATTTGTTTGATTTCACGTTTTATTGTATAACATAAAAATGGTGAGTTTATTATCATATGTCAATATCTTCCAAACAACCAGACAACAATTACAAAGATTTTTATTATTATTATCATCCACTCACTTAGAATAATGCATAGGGGGACAATATATGTCAGAATACGGAATGAAGTGACTAGGGATAAATGTGGTCGTAAGACTGATGCATTAAGAAAGATCAAGTGGAGTAATCTGAAATGGTTTGGGATGTGGAACGAATGAATTAAGAAAGACTAACAAAACAAATGTTCAGTGCAAAAGTGAGAAAAGGGTTGGTAAAGGAGACCAATGAAAATATGGTTGGAATAAGGTAATAACATTTGGAAAGAAGAAAATGTAAAAATTAAGAGAAATCGTAGGTGTATGGGTGTGGAAGAGTCTGGCACTATGTCCTCTCTGCCTACCTCAATAAGGTAACGGTGTGATTTATATGTGTATTATTATATTTTAGCAGCGTTTATCCCGTTAATATCTTTATTAAATTTAACTTGCATATTTTTATAAAAAATAACAATTGTTAGATAAGGAAAGAAATATAATCAAAATGAAAGTAAACAAAACACTTCTCAAGTATCATTTCTGGGTTTGTGTGGAGAAATTTGTCCTGTTTTAAAACAGGTTCAATGTCACAGCACTCACTATACTACCTAAGTATAAAGCAGTCTGTTCTACGATTCCACAACTCGGTTAGTAAAATAATGTTTTTTTGAATTATTTTACAATAGATTAGTTCCCATAGCTGGTTGAGGGATTAAAAAAATATATATTAAAAAAACAAACAAACTCTCAAACCAAATATTAGCAAATGTCATCAAACTACTGAAAAATTGAACGAAGATTGAAAAGGACAAGAAAATAGGAGTTAAAGATAAATGTAATGTTTTAATCAGTTTTATCAATTTATTGTAGGAATAGAAATATTAAGTTATTTTAACTGATATTTTATGGCCAAATTATGTCGAAGAGTTTTATTTTGTTTCTGAAATAATTTCTCAATTATCTCACAACAGCTAAAAATATAATTAGGATCTTTGATAACTACGTCTAAATAAAAACGTTGAAAAACTTGGCACGACTAAATCAATCAAACTTTGAAAGTAAAATGAGTAAAAAGTCTTTATAATAGGAAAGTATACCTGATGAAACGTAAACGACGAGGATGTAGAATGCATGGGAAACGATGTATGCCAGATAAAAGAATAATGACATAAGAAATGAAAGCAAATTAAAAAATGACCATTGAGAGAGTTCAGCAACGTAGAAATAATAAATAAAGTATAGAAAGTAAGAGAAATTTGGGAAAATCTAGTAAAAACGATATGGGCCAATAAATAAAAAAAGGAAGAGTGAAAAGCCTTTATAATAGTAGAGTATGCCTGATGAAACTAAACCGGAAATAATAACGAGAGAGTTACGTAGAATGTGTGAATGTACAATGAATATCAGAATATGAGGAAATAATGCGAAATTGAAATATGGTGAAAAGTTTTTATAACAAGAGAGTATGCAAGATAAGACGTGGCAGAAGTGAATGATCTATTTGAATATAGGTGAGGAGCATGATCGCACGGTAACGCACTAGACTTATTTGCGGAAGGTATATACCTATGACTTCTGTCATATCTTTCATTTTGCCTATCTCAATAGGGGCATGGCGTGATGGTGATGATTATGATGATGAGAACAAAGCGCTAATGAGGTAGGGAATAATACATTACTTGTGACCTCTAAATTGTATTTCAGTACTGAGAAGGTTTATGGGATTTCCCCGTCGCCATATTTAAGAACGTGTTCAGACAACTGAGATAAATATGGGTTCTTTAGAATATAATAATACAGATAAAATACTCGTGAATATTTTATTTATTCTAAATAATATTGTACATGTATGTTTAATTGTAATATAGTAAATTTCATATAAGGTTGATTTCGATAGACATACTACAAATTGCAGAGGGTTGTTGTCTCATGTCGAAACTTCCCGAAAATAACATCGTACTTTTTTCATTTATGACAAGGAGACTCTGAAACTACCTTTCATCAAAAGTTTATCGTTTCGTTTCATTTATGACAAGGAGACTCGGAAAATAACAACATCCTTTTTTAAATTTATGACAAGGAGACTCAGAAACTACCCTTCATCAAAAGTTTATCGTTTCGTTTCATTTATGATAAGAGACTCGGAAAATAACAACGTACTTTTTAAAATTTATGACAAGTAGGCTCTGAAACTACCCTTCATCAAAAGTTTATCGTTTCGTTTCATTTATGACAAGGAGATCCGGAAAATAGCAACGTACTTTTTTAAATTTATGACAAGGAGGCTCTGAAACTAACCTTCATCAAAAGTTTATCATTACATTTATTTACTGCCGGCGTATAATAATATGTTTTCTTTATTGTAGAATTATGCAATTTGTTCGTGAGAAATGGTCAAGTACCTACAGGGTACCATGAAACGGGAAATATCAATTCCTTTCATACACAGACGAAATCTACCAGTTTCTTGAGGCCAGTGCCGGCCAGCTTTAAAAATGCTATGAATTTTGATACAGCTTACAAGGAACACTCAATACCAAATGAAATTATTCTCGATGTTTGTGAT